>JAAGAY010135437.1:0-16522 GCA_011801015.1 Ardeotis arabs
GTGGGCCCTCCACAGGCCACAGCCTCCTTCAGGCATCCACCTGCCCCAGTGTGGGGTCCTCCACAGGCTGCAGGTGGATCTCTGCTCCTCTGTGGACCTCCATGGGCTGCAGGGGGACAACCTGCTCCACCATGGTCATCACCACAGGCTGCAGGGGAATCTTGGCCAGGAGCCACATTACTCCTCCCCCTCCTTCTTCACTGACCTTGGCATCTGCAGCCGTTCCTCTCACAAGAAAAATTCTTCACAACAGGCTGGCAGACACCTCTCAGGATCTTTTTACATCTCATTCACATATCACCTCCTCTCCACTTCTTGCAGCCAGGCCAGGCCGAGTCAGGCCCAGTTGGCCGCCCGGCGGGAGGCCAGAGGGTGAGGCTTTCCCTCTCACTAACAGGAACATCAAGGTCACCCTGCAATTGGTGACTACTGCCCTGCAAAGGCAACGGTCCCCTCTTGGCCCTTCCCAGTTGCCCAGCAGCAGCTGGCAGCCCTACAGAAGTGTCCTGCTGTTACCCGCTCTCCCTGAGGAATAAGAGCTTACTTGATAGCATCTCACTAGGCAGCAAATTAAAAGTGGCCTCAATGACAGCCTATAATAGCAGGGAAGTGACATTTGCTGCCCTTTTTCCTGCATATATAAAGAAGATATTAAAAAAACCAGGGGCTGGTATAATGCAGCACAGTTCCACTAAAATCAGTGAAATGAAGCCAAATGGGATGGACTCAGGATCTGGCCCATTTCCAATGACTTTTTCTTTGTTCATTTGCTTGTAAAACAACTGCAACAAAAGTAAAATACAACCTGAATATAGGTCAGCTGCTAAGCTAATATAGACTTCCCATAAATGACTGGAAGGCTTTACAGACATAATCCATGCACAGCAGAACTCTGCATTGTCATGGAAACAATTACATTCAACAAACAAAATGCAATTGATATCAAGCCATTTGGAAGGCATTTAAAATTTGTTATGCACTTAAAGTACAAGGAAATTAGTTTGCTAACTAACACACTGTTCCTAGCCATTGTGATTTTTTTCTTTAATGGTAAGAATGGTATTTGCTGCTTTGTTTTCCCTCGTAATGGTCCCTCCAACAAACACACTTAGCTTAAATACAATATTTCAGCATTTGTTTCAAGCCACATAATAAAAGCTCAAACTGCAACTAGTCTTTATCCTTTCTTTTTCAGCCAATGTCTCCAATGGATCCTTTTTAATCTCCCCTAATGTCTCTAATGTAATGAATCCCATATATAATGACATTATAATGGTTAGAAAGTGCTTAGGCAAGCCTTCCAAAAAGAAATAGACTTCAGAGTCTTTAAACAAAAAGCCAAAACAACAATAACAAACCTCCCTCCAATAAAAACACTGTTTAATTAACTGCAGTGCTCAGGGCACTGCTTAACTATGAATTATGATTTCTAATATCTCAGCCCTAGTTTTGCATGAGGTCCGTCACAATTTTCCCCAAGTTTGGAGGAGAAGAGCAGTCTAATGACCCCAAATGACACCTAGCACTTGGAAATGCAACGCTGGTTGCATGTTAATAGAAAAAAAATTATCTTCTTTATGAAGATTTTAGCATTAAGCCTCCAGGAGCAACAGGATACTAGGAGAGATTAACCATGTGGATGGCACTCTCTCTGGGTCCCTCCAAGAAAAGGGTCCTTTGCACATTACACTTGCAGAATTCCTCCATAGCCAGTGAAAATACTTCAAATGGTGTAAATTCGGTAACATCCGTAGCTCTCAAGATCTTGATTTATTCCATTCAGTTAGTTCTGCAGGTATTTAATCAAGATGCCTAAAAGAGATATGCAGTTGTCTTAACTGTCTTCTCTAGCCACTGGACAGAGATGAAACTCCAGAGAGCAATTCAGATCTCAGCTGCACTCATTTGCTCTCTAGAGGTCTTCTGTCTCTTACCCACAGACAGACTGCCACATGATTAACTCCTGTGTTATGAGGGGTACATCTAACCCCAAAGACCACATTAATGCAATAAATAGTATTATCTCCCCTTTGTTTTATGAGAAACTGAGGCACAGAGAGATGCTGTGACCTGGCTCTTGTTATTAAGCAAAGCAAAAGAAGCATGCATTTCCAAATCTCTCATCCCAATGCCTTCTGCAGGAATAGAAGACCTGCTATCGCTCATTCACATCCAGATACTGATTTTGTCACCAGCTGAAATGAAACCAAGTCCCAAATGACTTTTATTTCTGCTTTTTTAGACTGCCACATCCTGTCTTGAGCAGAACAGTCTGCAGCAGCTTTTTCATCTCTGTGCAAAGCATCTGCATGTTTCCTTTCTTTCCTTCTCATCTCAAAAGTGCTGTCTGAGTGGACATAAACCACTTCCAAGCTCATCTCATTCATTCACTGGGGAGCTGGAGACAGCTGCATTAGCAGCACTGCCAATAAATAGCATAGTCAGGGAGAAAAATGCCCTTAAATCCTAAATACTGTAGACAGCCTGTAAGAACAACATACCTTCTAGTCAAAATTGTGTCCCAGTCCCCACCTTTAGGGAAAGAAAACAGGGCCCAGTGTTGCCATGCATAGCTAAATACATTGTTTCTAGGTGTGCTACTCACCCCAAAATGTGGCTGGAGTTGAATAAAACCCTCAGGGGTTCCCCAAAGTCCATTTGGTATGAAGGAAACTGAAGCACATGTTCAAAGTTAAACCTATGCCTAAGAATTTTCCTGGACTGAGATTTTGGTGCTTTGCACTAAAGCAGTCTTTTGTCAATTCCTAAACTAATTTGGGTTAGTAGCTTCTAGAAAATGAGCCAAATGAAAAACCAAAGCAACAGCCAACTTTAAAAAAAAAAAAAAAAGAAACCACTTGCTGCGCTTTGCTGTACCACGAGGCCATAATCATCAAGGCAGTTTTCAGGGTTATACTAAAAGACAGAAAAGCAAATCAAATGCCTGACTTGCTCAAAATCCCATTTTGAGAACTGTTTGCAGAATCAGGACTCAAGGCAGAAAAAATTCAGCTATTCAGTCTTAAAATTGTGAACCTCTGAATAATAAATGGAGGCACAAGCAATCCTGCTATGGGTAATCATGAGATTAAAGTTTGGAAGCTCAGCACTGTACACATGATTCCACCTTGATGAGCCAGAAAAGATGTATATGAAATAGTTTAATAGCTTTTCTCCTTTTACCTCAGTTAGACTGCAGGACAAGACAAGGATGATCTCCACATATAATTTTCACAGAACACAGGAAAACATATAAACCCCTTAATAAAACCCTCATTACTTGATTAATTTTGAACCTTCCTGTGTTACAGAAAATTAAGCTGTCCTCACAGAGGGATTTACTGGCCATACGTGGTTAATGACCATAGCCTGGCTGACAGTTCTTGACTATGTCTTGGCCATACAGGGTGGTGCCCAACTATAGTTTTCCATCCATCGTGTCTCTAAAAAAAAAAAACAAACCCAAAACAAACCACTCCCCCTGAATCCCCTAAACTAGCACAATAATTGTATTTCCTGCCATATTGCCTCTGCTCCTGCTGAGATCTTGTTCATCGAAAAACAAACTTTGATATAATCATAAGTTATAAACTATGATCCTTATACCTCTACCCCAACATCAAAAATCGTTAAGTAAACTAGACCATATTTAGAATATACTGTTTCTCTCTTTGGGAGCCAAATGCTTCTCAGAAGTAACTTAATCACTGATTACCCATAAACTTGGTGTCAAGCGTTGACACTCAATTTAATTTGCTTCCTGACAAAAAAAAAATGCCTTCCTAGGGATATCAATATGCAGCGTAGAAAACAGTCTGTGAAACCAGAGGAAAAAAAAATAGACAGAATGAGAGTACATTAAGGTATTTAACCTGCTTTTGGTGTATACACATTGTAACTGCACAAGGAAGGCACAAACTCCAAATGAGGACACAGACCAAAAAGAGAAAATCGCTAATACAGGAAAAGGAGGGGTGCACTTAATGCCTCAGTAACTTGACCTTTATAGTACAATAATCAGAAAGCACAATATCTAGCCTGAGGGAAGACATAACATGAGCTCTAAGCACAACCCAATACTCTAACCAGAAGTCTGATGATTCTTACGTGCTAGAAGGCAGAAAAGGACATTACAGGTTATCCAAAAAGTCATGGAAATGTTTGTGTTTGATCTTGCCCTCGGGTTTACTTGGAGCTACAGAGCTTGAATATTTATTTCAATGTATTCTGTAGCCTAGACAAAAAAAAAAAAAAAAAAAATCCTTATTTCCATCAGTTTTATAATCGGCTGTAGCATTTCCTAGAAAGGCCATGTTATGACCTGCCTGCTCTGCACATCACTGCAAGTGGTGGCTGCACAGACAGCCTCAGACACCATTTCTCACACAAAGAGGTCAGCATATTTCTTCATGGTGACAACATTACACCTTGAATTAAACACTTGGAAAATGGGCAAGCTTCTGTTGAAATGGGTGACTGTTTCTTCCTCAAAATACACTGCTCAGGGACAAAAAGGGCAGGCTGGCCAAAAATAGCCTTTATACAGTTAGGAGAAGGCCAACCAGAAAGCATCTGTAGGATGTGAAGTAGAAACACGGTCACTGAACATTGGGAAATTAAGGTGATGTTTAGGAGAGCAAAGGCTGAGTACAAATGACAGCTCAGAGGGAAGCAGAGCCATTCAAACCAAGTGCCCCAGCCACGGAATTTGTGACGACTGTGTGGACCTCAGTAATATATTTGTATCATAGGACAGAGGCAGGGAAGGGATTCAGGAGCAGAGGTTTTTCATTATTTCTTCTCTCCCAAGGCAGAATTACTAGACTTATATCAGGATCAGCTCCAACTAGTAAGATGTAAGTCTGTAAGTGTTATTCCTGTGTGAAGACTAAATTCATGTCAGCATGCCAAGCCTGTAGCAGTTGTTATTAAAAAGCTTCAAATCAAGCAGTCCTAGATTTCAAGGACAGAGAGATTATCAGTAGCACCAAGAGAAGCTCAATCAGTCAGTTCAACTACACCTTTCCAGTTGCAATATGATGCAAAACATGCACATGTCATGCTTCTTAGTAGTCTAAGGAAGAATTTTCTGTTCTACCACATTTGGTATGACAACGCCAAATTATCAAGTCAATGGGAACAGGAGAGCTGAGCCCCACCATCTTGCAGCAGTCATGAAGCCTGGCCAAAAGACCTGGGTGTGCTTGCTGTGTGAGAGGGTTATGTGGCTGCATCCAGGGTGTTGAGTAGAGAAGCTAGAAAGAAGTTGAAGCACAATACTAAAAACACGTAACCTGCCACCAGCAGGTTTGGAGATAGGACTCACTTTGATGAGTGGCGAGTATTCTGCTCCCTTTTCAGCAATTTATAAGAGTAGAGCTTCCAATTAAAAAATAAACACAGTCAATGGCTGGGAAAGGTGTCTTTTACTCAATTCTAAGAGGTGAAGTGATTGAGTTGGCACCGAGGGGAGAGCACATTCACACCTTTGCAGCCTTCCTGGGCTGTTTTGGGTCAGTCCACTCAATGCCTAGTTTTCAGTAGTGCCACTGGACATGCAGGAGATGTTTCAAAATTATCCAGGTTCTTGCATCTAAAAATTGGATATTAGGCCTCAGACATCTGCCTAGGCTCCCTCTAAAGTCAATGAAGAGACAAGAGAGGTGAATCCCACATCCTCAGATTGTTGCTACACTTCTATTATGATGGATCAGCACAATTTTCAAGGCACCAAGTTGACTTACAAGCCTCAGTGTCACAGGAAGGCATAAGATCCCACATCTTAAAAGGCACTTCAGAAAACAGCTCTCAAATCAACAATTTTTGTCCTAGTTGGAGTCTGGTAAGCTTGATGTCCTGTGTATGGCAGCAAGTCCAAGGGCAGAGCGTCCTCTCTCAGCTAGCTGGTGAATGCATGTGCTCTGTAGAGAGAAAAGTGGCATTTATTTCCTGAGGTATCCTCGGCTTTCATTACATTCCCATAATCCCAACATTCATACAATCATAGAGCTTCACACAAAAATGAGAACAGTGGATTGAACAAAGGGTCTATCACCTGAATGTTTTACTTGTCTCCTATTACTGTTTTCTCTTTTATTGAAGAAAGAAGGCATCTTTACAACACAACATCTGGAATAATTAGAAAAGTCTCACCCTAATATTTTTATTAACAGCTTCAAGATGTAATAGGAGTAAGATTTCTTCACCATTAAAGATACAGAATACTTCATCCAAGAGCAGGCTGAATGGCAGGAAACACACGATGAGATACAAAGCCCCAGGCTATTTAAAGTTAGAAGGTATTTATCACAATTATCAGGTTGGGAGATGACAGGATGGAAATGGACAGCTCAGCTTAACTGGACGCCATCTGTTACCACCCACATTCTATGAGTAAAAAGGCAACCTAAACTGTCAGGGTATTGCTAAACTAATGCACATTTGGTTCTTGAATAGCCAGAGACAGTATTTGAAAATAACAATTTGGAATATTATCAGCTATCAATTGCTCCTTTCCAGAAAGCAGTTTGGTAACTGAAGGCACACACCTGCTGAATAAATATCTTAACTTGGCTAAATGCAATTACAGTCCCTTTATTTGGTGGAAAGACACTTTCCTGGCCCTGTATACCAAGCACATGAAGGCCTTCTATGCACAAAATTTCAACAAGGTGCACTCAGCCACAGTGTCCTCCTCCTCATTATTTCTTGCCATCTCAGCAAACAAGTATCACTATTTCATTGTAGGACTCACAATATTTATTCTATGAACCCTTAACTTTCATGATTATCAGATAACTTCTGTTTTCTTTTTAAATCTTTTTTATAACTAACTTAGAGAACTGCAATTAAAAACTGAAACACACAAAACAAGCCACTGCTAAAGGATTAGAAGCTATCAAATATACAAAACCAAAAAGGAAATATTAGGATTCAAGTGTCACTCCTACTCCTTGAGAGATTGCGTTTGGCAATATAAATTGCTCTTTCCTTCCTGCAGTATTTCTTTTTCTTCTATCAGAAGTAGAATACAACAAAATACCATGACAGCCCCTTTACATTGCCAGATGTAGAGATCTGGCCTTTGTTTAGGACCATCATGGGTTGTATCACTTCGCTGACTTTTTGTTTACTTGAATGTTCCTGAAACTCCTGCACTGACTTCTGTCTCTTCTTCCATGTGATGCAATTTGACCATGAACACAGTCCACTGATATTTAAGTATCTCTCTCCCTCTCATCATTTATTACTTGCAATACATTATTTGCTCTGCAAAGTAATGAATCCTTCACACTCCTGTAACAATAAGACAAGTGCTTCAGTAATACTTTTGACTGTTCCCTACATTTCATGGCACCAGAATCAATCTCTTATTCCTCTTCACATTAATTGCCCAGATAATGACTAAACACATTCTGTACAGCAACCACCAGTTGTGTGTCACTGTCACCTCTCTGCAAGCTGCCTGCTGCTTGGATCAGCCCTCAATGTTAGCTCACAAGTAAATTCTGCTAAAAGAAAATCAAGATCTACTGCCACGTTTAGCCATAGAAGTGATACAAGCAGCTCTCCAGCGCCCTTATCTTCATCATGGCAAACTTCAGCTATCAAAGCAATGCCAGGATACCTTGGTTCAACACTCACTCCTCCAAACTATTCAAAATATTATAGGACCCTGACAATCTATATATATAGATGTCTCTCTCAAAATCCCTGACTCTGGTTCAACAAGTCTTGTAAAGAGTAGTCTGTCTCTGTGTCTGTTCTGTGTCTTGGGGTGGGCTCTGGTGGGATCAGCTCTGTGTAGGCACATAAGTGCCCTTGGTTCATGTTGCACTGAAGTCCCTTCCCAAAGCAGCCCTTGCTAGTGCTTTAGGATAAAGAGCCCACTGGCCCCTACACAAGGAAAAGCAAATATTTTAACAGAGCTTTTATTTAATTGGCTCAGAATAGCATCAACATTCTGTGGGAACATATTTAAGAGTAAAGTTAGCAAAGCCTATAGCCACCAAAGGAGGAGCACAGCCTTGAATTGAGGGGGATAAAGCACTAGGCTAGTGCTAGAAATTTTGCATTTCAGCCCTGTCCTCTTCAAGACAGGGTGTGGGGAATAATGTTTGTCCCCTGCTAATCCACGCTGCTGGGGCCTGCTGAGCCAACTCTGCCTTTGTGCATCTCTGCTCTGTTCCACCATCAACAGGGGTTGTTAGGGAACTGAGAGGAAGAGGGGGCATATTCCTACCTGAAGACAGGCAAGGGTGATTATCACACCAAATGTAATATAATGGAATATAATCCATTTCTCCTCCGATACCTGGGGACAAAGGAGGCAGAAACAACGATGAAAAGAAGATACCACCCCCATTAATGCACACCTCAAAGATACCTGTAAGCTGCATGTCCATCTACAGAGGATAAACTAGACCTGCAATATCTTCCAAGCAGTAGCAAGTCCCTGGGGAGCTATTTCTTTTGTACTGTAAGTAGATATCAATGCAGGGGGAACCATTCTTTCATGCCTAAATGTTTTGTAGTATTATTTTGCAATAGTATTGCCAGGGCTGCATTATTATTGTTCCTGAATTCCTCCTTTCCCCTCCTGGAATATTCCTCTGGGCAAGCTGTGGCTTACGAAGCTTTTACAGAAGACAGGCAGAGGCAAAGCAGATAAAAATCCAGTTAACTTAACAGGCAGTAAAGTGTAGCATTGAAAAACAAGCCTTAAGGAATGCAATAGTTAAGCCAGCAGAAAAAAATACTGTTCTCTGTAGCAATTTAGAACCTTCATAAAAGACACTGGAGTCTAATAGTGTGCAGCAATGGAGAAGGGTTTAAAAGAGAGAAATCTCTAAGCCCTGCAAATGATCTCACCCAGCAGCAGGCTGGACTTTGTGTTTGTAGGCAGGGTCAGTGCATGCATACAGCTTCCCAGGGAAGCCAATACCCAGCTTCACCCAACAGGTACACACCAACCAGGTAGGCACCCAGTAACTGACACTGTCTGTTACACTGGGATGAACAGTGCCCATCATCTTCCTGGCCCCACTTCTGCTCCACAGGTCCAAGCAGAGAAAGTGGAGAAACATGGCTCCACTCATTCCTAATCAAATTGCACCTGGGAGGGAACTGGCAATACAGCCAATACATCCGCTGAGGAACAGAGACCAGAAATTGGAGCTTGCTGTCTATCAAGCTGTGAGCCCATGACATCTGCCATGTCATGGATAATTACAGTTGCATCCAAAGCTGGCTTCAACTTATCCACCTGAGCAGAAAGCAAGCAGCTGAGTTCATCAGTGACAGTGTTTTGTAAAGCCTCCATCTTTATTTGTGCAAGGCTTCATGGTGCAAACGGGGATGATGTGGACATACTGAGACACTTTGAAAGGATGTTATGGGTAGGCATAGCAGTAACATAGGCCTCAACAAGCCCACTCAGACACCCTTTCTACTAGATGAAGCCCATACTGCTAGTTAAAAGCTAACTCGAACGTAAATATATGACCTGCAATCCAACACCTGTACTGCAATGTAAACCAAACAGCAGAAAATTGCCATTCGGCTTCTAGTCTGTCACTGACAAGCTGAGTGACCTTGAAAAAGTAACTCTGTTATCATACTCCTCTGTTTAAACTGTAGAGCAAGGACCGGAGAGGCAGTCTGCTATAATGGGACCATGACCTTGTCTGGGATTTCTGATGGCTCAGTAATCCCAATAGTAAATATTTCAGAGAGGGAATTACCTAAAGTCATCCTCAGGCACTTTTTGCATTGCATATGTATATATTCTAATTTAGGCGCTTACATGTTAACTGCAGGTGAAAGCATCACCTTGTGCTTTTTTTACCCAAAGAAGTCCAAAGAAACTGCACATCCTAAAACCTACCTCATAGGATGAAAGAAGCTGATATACAGAAGCTGGTAGAATGCCTGAAGTTATAAATCTGCACGGTAAAAACTGGTCTCTCTTTCCTTCAGTCCATTCAAATTGGCTTTTATCTACATACTAAGAAACCCTACTCCATACACAGTCAGAAGTAAAACATCCATGGTAGGCATTTGGAGCCTCCAGGGGCATTGATAACTGAAATAATTGGCATATTACAACCAGAGACTCAGAAAAGTCACCTTCCAACTACAACGGGTTGCTTCTGACAAAAGTCAACAGAGGCACATAACGTCATTGTTGTTCATTACATTTCCATTAATTATAAAATTTCTGATTTCAATATTTAATACACCTCAGAGATCATGGTGCATAATTTAATGTGCAAGCAGATAATTAGCTGATCAAGGTACATGTTTCACACCAAGGCAAATTGTTGCACACTCTGCTGATTAACTGAGTCATATACACATATGCATACACACAATACTGCTCTCTTCCATCAGTGAAGTATTGTCTTCTCTGGAACTAGTTCCTCATGGAGACAGTTAAACCCTTGTCCTAGTTTTGGCAGGGATGGAGTTAATTTTCCTCTCAGTAGCTCGTGTGTTTTGGATTTTGTATGTGAAGAATGTTGATAAAACACCCTGATGATATGAGTTGTTGTGAATGAGACCAAGGACACTGCCCTGCTTTCCAAGTCTCGCAATGTGCAGATGCAGGAAGCTGGGAGAAAGACAGACAGAATAATTGACCCAATCTGGCCAAAGAGAGTATTCCATGCCATAAATGTCACGCTTAGTATATAAGATGGGGTTGGCCAGGGCAGGTATCTGCCTTCCTGGCATCCATCCCTCTCTCTCTCTTTTGCTGGCATCGTTCTCTCTACCTTGCTGGCAGCTTGGTTTCGCTTCCATGATTGCTGCTTAGGATGGGCTATATCGGTCATTGGGACATTGGGTGGTGAGAAAACGTACATTGTTTATTTTGTATATTTTAGTATCCTTATATTCTGTTATTATTGTAGTTTTCCTTGGCTATTTTAGTAAACTGTCTGCATCTCAACCCACGAGTTTTCCTTTCTTCCCAATTCTCTCCCCCATCCCACTGGGGAGGATGAACGAGAAACTGTGTGGTAACTCGGGCTAAAGCATCACAACTTGGCACATCTCAGCTCTTTTACATGCAGTATAAGTGCTGTATCATCAATACTTGAACTGTTTTCTATCCTGACACACTGGTTTCTTGCACATATATAATTTCAGGACACCCTTGCCAATAGTGAAGTAGCCCATGTGTTGAGGCTGCTGTACCACATGCCTCTCAGTATTACCTCTCTTTTCTCTATTTGTGCAAATGGACAAGGACATCACTGTGAAGTTCAGCTAAGACAGAATTCCAGGTTAAAACCCAAGACAGATAAAGTGGGGAAATATTTTTTTTTATTCAGCAATTCAAAAGTCTCTCTTTGGTCTAGGGAGTAGCAAGACTCAGATGCCAAATCTCACAATGATTAAAAAAAAAAGAAGGGTCCTTTTTCACCTTTCTGCTCTGTTAATTCATGTGCATTTTCTTAGGGTGGGTTTAAATAATCTCAAGCAAAGGAAAGAGCTTAGTCCATGGACAAGTATTCCTAACCACTCAGCGAAACACAGGGGAAGGAAGTAGGCTGGGGCAGCTACTCATGGGTTATAGATCATACTCAGTGATATTTTCTGTAAATATCCAAGCACAGTTCAGCTGATCCAAACAGCAGCTGGAGAAAAAGACAAATTGTCCCTTTTCCTTATTTCTGTTAAGATATTTGGGGAACTGTTCCCTCTTGATGACAGATATAATTGAATGTTCTTCACACATGATTTCATGTGACTATTAATCATGACAGGCCTTGTCCTTTTATTAACATACCAGTTAAACTTATTCCTTCTTTGAAAGGCAATCTGTGGTCAGGAACAGAGAGGAGTCCTTGGCTACTCGGCAAGTATAAGAATAAACAAAGGGGGAAAAAAAAAAAAAATCAAATTTCAAAACCAACAGCCAGGTTTTCAAAAGCTCACCAGCCTAAGTATTTCCTTTGGTTGACACCTTATTTTGATGTCAGATCGGGGGATAAGATCTATTGTACTTTTTTTTTTTTCATCTCCCGAATTTAAAATGCTGATGGTGCTGTGAAGCAGGGTCTGGCATGCAGGATTCGCCATACCCTGCCAGAGGAGCATCCTACCCACTGCATTACAAAGTCAGGTCCTTGCATGCAGTCTTTCCCTTCTCCCTCCTCTCCCCTCTCAATGACGCCTAAGGATTTTGCCATGCCCTTGGCATCTCTTTGACACCACACACAGTATGTTTCTGCTCTGCCTAGTCATTCCTGGGAGGAGCAAATCCTCCCTGACAGAGGATTGTTCTGACTGATCAGGGTCAGGAGTTCCTTTGCTACCAGAAGGTAACAGAGCACTTCACTGTGCATTAACACAGAAGTTCATTTTTCTAAAGTAAGACCACAGGCAATGCTTTGATACCAGAGGATCTCCCCATACACTCTGACATTCATTTATATGTGTAGGTCACACACTCAGATGCAGTTGCAATACAAGGAAATGTGCCTGGGACAACACATGCCTTACAACCTAGGACAGAGGAGACATGGCAGCATCAAGAAACAAACGAGGGCATTGCTTGCTGGAGGACTTCAGGCACACACATAGGTTACTATCCTGCAAAAACACAAAGACTAGAAAGTCCATAGCATCCTAACTCTAATTGAGGTAGTTGAGTTGCCTGCACTCAACCATTGTAACTGCAGAGCCAACAGTCCTTACTTACTTTAGGAGCAGTGAAGGGATTGTGATAACCCAACTAGCCTTCAGAGCAATACACCTCCTGCCAGAGTCCTTCCTGGTTGTCTGTAATGCATCACAAGGAAGATTTCCCCCAATGTACTTCAAGAATTGATGGAGGTACCTACCTTAAGAGCTTCAGCTCCCTCTGCCATCTGCAGATTGAGAGTTACCCCAGCCAGGTAAATCCCAATGGCCAGATGTGCCAAATTCCTTCCACTGCACAGACAGAGTATTTACAGCAACTCACACAGAAAGCTCTGATTTTGCTGCTGGTTTTATAATCTTGTGCAACTGAAAAATATCTATCATTCATTGCTAGTTAGTACATCCCTTCTACCACAGTTTGCAAAAGCAATCGCCCCACTATGGGGATCAAGCTTTCAAATCCAAAAGCCAGATCTAGCCAAATATTCAGGCACCTAGTTCCCACTTAGTCAGCAACAAACTTCAGTTCCTGCAGGAGAAGGAGGGCACTGAAATGCAGTAATATAGTCACTCATCATTATGAGCCATCCCACCCTTCAGCTATGCCAGCTTTAGTGTTTTGCAGGTGTCTGTATGGCAGCAAACTTCAAACTAAGCCACTCTCCAAACCTCTCAAGGTCAGAGATTTTAGGCTTTGAAACCGTAAGCACAAAAAGTGCACTTCACAAAAGCTCCTGTGGGTGATATAAGGAGCAACAAATGCTTTTAAGAGAGAAGAAGACGACAAAGAAATTGAGGGGAAATGAAGAAAAAGATAGTCACGCTGCAAGTTGCTGCTCTCATCTCCCAACTACTTCCAAGGCAGCAAGAACCCAGGCAGCCAGCAACAGCTGCCACCCTATTAAACTCAACAATTTACAGGTGCTCAGAGGGAGCACTTGCGTGCAATTAGCCAAGCAAATTCACTTACTTCAAGATTCAGGGCCCAGCTCTGAGCTGCTGCAGTTTGGCTGTGCTCTGTTGACTCTGTGGAGTGCTGCCAAGTTACTCTAGACAAGGGTCTGGCTTGCGGATGTTAAGGAAGCTGGGAAAGCCTTGCTTTGCAGCTTGATCTTGCAAATGACTACAGGTGTATTTGAAAGAATAATGTGCTCTTCTCACTCTGCAACTCATGTAGAAAATAGGACTCCATCCCATGAAGGCCTATTTGGTAGTATTAATCTAGCCAGCGCAGATAACAAGGATGAGAAAGACACAGAGGAGTAGATTCAGTGCAAGTAACAAAGCTCCTGTGCTTGCTTGAATGCCTACTGTGGGCAAAAAAGCTGCATCACCACTGACTCAAGATACATCGCAACTTGTACCTGGCCAGGTCTAACAGCACTAGATGCCGTGTCACTTGTGCTGTATGCCATATGTTTAAAAAAATTTAAAAATTGCAGAGTCATCAACACCATCCCTGCAGCTGGACAAGCATCCTACTCCCACCCTGACCTTCACCACAAAAGCCTCCCACCTAGCCATCTTTGCTCCATGCCTGTTATGGCCTCCTATTGCTTTTATTACCTGATAAAAATTATAATAAACAGCAATAAACATTGTCTAGCAAAGCCACACCTACAGTGAGGCCACATATTACGAATTCTTTGCTTACTCAAGCTGGCATGAAACAGGGATAGTTTGGTGAACGTGGCCCCCTCCAATCAGAACTACTTGCATTCATTCCTGATGAAACTCTGGCCTGGTGATTTAGGAATAAGACAACAGAAAGCCGCCATGATTGTTTTCAGTGTAGAATAAATAAATAAATATGAATACTTTGTGATATGATGTCTTGTGCTGTTCTTTCACTTTCAGTTAATCTCATTATGGCAAATTAGGGAGTTTCTCTGGCAGTTTAAAAGGTGTACTCTCATGCATACAAAGGATATAAAGTATTTTGCTTCAGATCTCAGCTGCAGTCAATTTATTCTTTGAGCTTCTTGACTTAAAAAACTAAGACTTTGGTCTTTTTGCTCATATCAAAGTCACACACAAATTGAAACAGCCCCTACTCGCATCCACTCACGTTCAGTAACACTGCCGCTCTGGTTTTGCAATGACCTAAAAATACTTCTGTATTCTCTTTGTTTCTACCTGTTTCTTTATTTCCATTTTCTAATTAAATAGCAAAAAAATTCAAAGTACCTTTTAATTGAGGGTAATCCAAAATTAAAGCTGTCTAGAAGGCAGCAATCAAAGAGCTAAATAGGCTATCTTTCCTTACACCAAATAGTTCCACGATACCATCTAAGAGAGAATGATGACTTTCCTCCATAAAAGCCAGGGTCATACTTGCTGTATAGGAATACAAAACCACAAAGCACAGTGTAATAAAAATGTGATGTAACGTAATCCTTGGCTACTGCAAATTAGCTTTCTGCTGTTTGGTGCATACTCTGTGATGATGTTTCCAGTGCTCAGAAATGTCCTTTTCCTCTAAGAATGCCTCAGGTTGAGCAAGAATGGTGCCTGAGAGTAAGATGAGAGGGATTGGTGTTAGAAACTCCTTGCTAAAACAATGTTTTATTTAACATGATAAATAGGACAAATATCTCAGAGATTTTGGTGATATTACAACTTTAAGACAGCCCAGAAGCACTCAAATTGCATGTTTAAAATTGCCAGCTCTCAGGGAACTGGCTATAATGTTATTTTGAAGCTCTTGTAGCACCTTTAGGAGGAGTCTTGTTCTTGGACTCTGTATGCTATGCAGTGGTGATTGCCTCAAGGTACAGTAGGTACAAAGAGCAAACAACTCTCTGAAGCCATCAGGGACATGGGCTGATAAGAACAGCAGAACCCCCCACCTATCCATCAGGGACCAAAATTAAGAACTTCATCTCCCTGGGCTCCTACTGTACTCAGCAGAGGGAGATTGTTCCAAAGCATGAATCTAGCCCTCTACGGTTGCCTAACTTCTACAAACTACAAAGATGATGATAGGTTAAGATCTAATGTAGGTGCCTTCATTAGATACCTGAAGCTACTGGATGGATCTAGACGAGGTGCCTGGGAACAGTTAAATTTAGCAATAATGCTGCCTGACTGCATGACTGTGGAATAACAGAAAAGCAATAAAGAGTGAAGATTTTTTCCCTTCCTGCTATGACTCGTGCAAAGAATTTTGGACTGCATTAGTCATGGCAAGCAGTCACATAGTGCAAGAAAACTTTCTTGTGTCCCAACTCTATTTATTATGAGATCCAAAAATCAGATGACTGTTTCTCACATTGTAACTCTTAACTGAGTGGTAATCCCCCAGTTTCACCTCCTATTTTCATTGTAGCTGCTGCTTATTGCCATAATCCCTGCAAATAAACTTGCTTTATGACACACCAATTCACCCCTAGACTCAGCCTTAAGCCTCCTGAGGTATTAACAGAAATATAAGATCCATTGACAGAGGTGAATGTAGGGTCATTCACCCAATAAACCACCTTTCACCAACTGGGAATAATCCCCTTATCAGAATATGCCTGATGCACTGTATTCTCTAGTCTGCAAGTCCTTTTCTCGGGTCAATTAGAAGCAGCATGACAGGAAAGAAAAAATCCTTCCTGAGGAATTTCGCCACTAGAAGGATTTCTCAGCTGTAAACCAGATAGGCTGTTAAAAAATTGGGTAGGCTTAAAGGAGAGCAACAACTCGCACTGACGTGCGGAAAACGGACTCCACAATCTGTAAGATTGTAAAGTAGGTATGTTTATTCAGCGCTGGGCAGCACGGGGGGTAGTCCCGCCAAAACCGTGCGCACCTGACGCGGCAATTCACTTTGAATTTATACAATCAAGTGTTACATATACATGAAGTTTCAAAACACGCCTATACA
>JAAGAY010135438.1:0-33063 GCA_011801015.1 Ardeotis arabs
GCATGACTTTTTCTAAAATAAGGTGAAGTTAAAATACTTCAAAAATGATTCAGCATTGCAAGCTGTGACTCATAGTAGGATTCATAGAAAACCACTTCTGATGTCAAATAGTAATGTGGCAGGAAAAAGTCCTGTAATGTAGACATAGAAAAGCCCCAAGTTACTGCCGTGCCATTTTCTCTCTTGGGTGGCTGCCAGGTACGTGCTGCTTGTCCCCTCGTTCCGCTTGCAGCCGAGCCGGGGTGGTGTTTGTCTGCCACCTCCCGGGTGAGTCACAGTGCTGGGGACACGGCGTAGTTACAAACCAAGAGGGACGAGCCACAGGAAGAGATCTAGCCACGGTCGCGGTCATTAATCACATTTTAACTACTTCAAAACTACTTCGGTAACAAAGTCAAACACTTAAAAATTTGAAACACCGCAATTAGTGAACTGTGCTGCTGTATTTGTATACATTACTTCATCTTTATCCCTTGTTTCGGACTCCACTTTAATTCAGTACACAGACAAACAGCATTATTTAGTTGGGGTTTTGTTTGTTTGTTTGTGGTTTTTTGTTGACTTTAAAAACTTAGTTCTCTGATTTGAGTTTTTCTCAAATTTTCTTCTATTTTTCTGCTTGGAAATCTTGTCCATGTATAATTGGAGGATGTCAGTCTCTCTTTCGGATTCTCAGACCCCTGGACGCTATTGCAGCCTGGTGGTAGGCATGCAGGAATGCCACAGAAATGGCTGCAGGACATGCGAGACTGACTGTGCACGTAGCGGAGAACTGATCTGTACACATACTGTACACCCAAAGCATTCAGGACATGTTGGACTCATGGCATGTAGACTATAAATGGTACACCCATAAATATCTGTCCACAAATCTTAAAAAAAAAACAATGTAACCCTGCCTCTGAGGATATCCAGCTGTTGGCTTAAACAACTTTCAGCACTATTTTCAGTACTTAATGTTTCATCATCAAAATACAGTTTTAGAGAGAGAGAGAGAGAGATCTAGCTTCAGATTTCATTTAATTATGGTAAATTTTCAAAGAATCACAAAAAAATATAAACATTGATGAATACTAACAATGATCCACAACAGCAAGTAGTGTTATAGAAACAGAACAACTGCTTACACTGGGAAAGAACTACGGCATAAAAACAGAACAATATTTAGAAAAAGCTTGTTTGGTCTACATGTGGATTATTTATACTTTTCTTGGAGAGCTGAAAAGCTGCTCACAAAAAAATAAACAAGGCAATACTGTGTTAAATAGCATAAATGATAGCCAATTCAAGCAAATGAATCGATGTTGAGGCTAGAATTCAATCCATAATTTTAACATCTTATTACACAATTAAAATACATTACTGCAACCATGCAGT
Organism: Ardeotis arabs; assembly: GCA_011801015.1. NCBI lineage: Eukaryota > Metazoa > Chordata > Aves > Otidiformes > Otididae > Ardeotis > Ardeotis arabs. Next base: position 1,378 of record JAAGAY010135438.1, read on the forward strand.
TCACTATAATTATTTTCTACTATTCACCCCAGTTAATCACTAATCCATTCACTTTTGTTCTCTGCTTATGTTCTAAATTTCTAAATTAGTTTCACTCCTTAAATAAACTAATTTTAAAACCTGACAAACTTCTCTCAGTTGTCCAAAAAAAGAAACTTCCTTTCATTGCATTACACCTGCATCATTTACCACTGCAGGTCACTGATTCTCTCCTTTTTAATTTCACAACAGACTGATCATGAAGCCAAATTCGCTGAGTAACAAAGGGACACAGAATTTCATCCTTTGCTATTGCTGACATAACTTATGTTTCTGCTCCTGTAATCTAGACATCTTTCATGATGTATGACCCTCTCTGCACTTCCCATACAGTAAATCTCTACTGGGATGATAATCACCAGCACCTCAGACGCTGGTCGCTGGAATAACGCGCGCACACAGTGTATGACTACCACGCCTTTCTTGTGCAGATTGCCTACAGTAGTCAAATGGGAAAGATGACAACAGAAGGCATGAATTGGAAATAAGGCAGAACTAGAACAAAAGAAGACATCTCCTCCCCAACTACTGATGATAAATGAAACCATTACTCATGGATCCAGCAACATGGAAGTGGCAACAGATCCAAAACCCAAGCTGCATCATTTTGACATGTTAAGGTCTTCCATACTCCAGATCCCACAGTGCACGATCAGTTTGACTGAGTCTCACGTAATGAGCAAGGGGCTCACTGCTGCAATCTCCTATTTCAGCATCTGCAAATCATGGACTTAGAGCAAAAAAAAAAGCTCTCTGTAGCACTGTGCTGCATGTGACACAATGATCAGAGAGAGAAAATGCCCTGTAAGAAACCTTTTTCAGAGAATGTTACTCAGGCAACAGGTCTGATGCCATAGCTCCTACCAGTCACATACCCATGCAAATAGTTACACAGGCTGACTTTCCTGTCAGCTGGAAGGTCCTTATAGGATACCATTTTCAGCTGAGCACTATTGCCTTCTCCTCCTCACCACCCAAATCCCTCCCAGCTGCTTCCTTCACTCTTCACTACAAACTCCAGCAGTACCAACGCAGAGCCCAAGAAAACAAACTCAGCAAAGCTTGATAGCTTGGGTTTTGCTTCCTTCCTCACCTTTGCCACTGATGCAACCAATTAGTGAGACACACCTCACTGTAAATCAGTGGATGTCAAATGGGGAGCAAAAGTAGTTTGGCAGAAAGATGAATTTCATTCCTAATTATGGCCTATGGGAATATAAATGTAGACTTTTTTTTTAGTTCACAGAATTGCCATGGTGGAGTCAATTTAGAAATAGTAAAGGACAGACTATGGGCTCTGTTAGGGTACTCAAGTACTGCAGAACTCTCAGCTGAAGAAACAACAGGGCCCACCATCACCCTTGCCAATAGTAAGACAGAGTCTCCCAGTTTTCAGGCCAACGTGTCTTCACTCTACATATGCTGAAATCCATCTTAGAGGAGTGGTGACACAGCCCACAGCCTCAAATGATATTATGACAGAGTGGGGAGGACAATCCTCAGCATCCTCTGCATTCAGGCATCTTGACATTCAGCATTAACACACAGAAATTAATAGGGCAGTTCAAATCTAAGAGCTGTAAATATTATTTCTAGCTTTGAGTAGATAAAATTATATCTATGAGTTAATCTTTTTGAAAAAAAATTTCTGAACAATATTTTTAGTGGTTATAGAATTGCACTAAGAGTTGCACAGAACCTGCGATTTCATAATTAGCATTAAAAAATAAACTGCTATGGCAGCTAAAATCACTTGGAAGACAGGTATGTCAGCTCTATTTGATAACCACTGCCCCAGCTCTGTGAAAACAGCTTCCTTTCAAGTTTGCCAGGTTTCAATGGTTTGCCAAGGTCTTGGCCTGGCAGTCTTTAAGGCTCAACATCTATTTGTTTTAAGATCTCATTTTCTTCTAGTTGTTTGTCCTAAGTGACACATAATTTTGTCTATTTTTTCCAAGCAGAAATATTTAAGTACCACTGAACTGTAGGCATAGTAGTCTTCAATTAATGTTCAGTTTCAGATTTGTTTTCAATTTCTGCAACACTCACTCAGAGAGCAGTATAATCCACAGCAGTTTACTTGTTAACTCATAGCTTGCCATTAAGTTTCATGTCAATTACTGAGCTAAGCATGAATCACTACAGCATAGTACATATTAGCAATGTCCTGTTGCTTTGATATCACAAACCATTTGAAAATTAAAGTGCAGCCTTCCCAAGCAGACAGGCCTGTAATCATGTCTGCACTGCTCCAATTACCTCAGGCTAGAAGCCTTGAGCTACTCCACTCAGGATGACACAGCTTCAGAAGGAAGGGGAGGAACAGACACATTCTAAAACAACGTTTGAAGTACGCAGAAGGAATTAGCAAGTAGTTGTTGTAAGCTTAGCTGCTGCATCCCCATTATTTGTCCCCATACCACGAACAAGAAAGCTCCAAATCAACCTGTCAAATAGGTCAGCTAACACAAACTTACAACACGACCGAACTCAAGTAGAATTTTGCATGAGGCCCAAATTTAAGCTACAGTGAGGCAAAACTTGAGTTAGGCTAACACTATTACATCTAAACTCTAAATTTAAGACAAGGAAACATTTTCAAAGTTACTCTGAAACATAACTCATCATTTACACACAGGTTTTGTATGCAATACTGCCTCTTGTGAGATTCACACCGAAACATAAACATTTTCATTACCATAGAGCTGTGAAAAAGTTCACATTTAACTGCAAAATAAGGCAAGCTATTAGGGCTGAACTGGTAAGGTACAACGCATTAATATGAATCTAAAATTTAATTTTCTTTCTGTACATTAGTGCTCCTTTTAATTTGCTCCAACTAACACGTTAGGGTTAAGACCATGTATTAGAGCTGCAGTTCATTCAAGCTATCACAGCAACGCTTGACAGAAAGGAAACAAGCATACATGTTATCTAATCAGAAGCTTCACCAGCATTGCTTTAAAGTGATTACTTACAAGGAATTGGTTCCTAGATGGGAAATGGAAAAACATTACACTGATGAACTGGAAATGCAGGTTTTTGGAAAGAAATTGTATTCATGTATTCAAAATGGAATCTGTTGTGATATGGAAGAAATAGGCCATAAGAAACAACAAATTAGCCTGGTATTGTAAAATTAGAGAACAAGACAACTTGTCTATCAAGACAGATTGATAGTTATATTTGAATTTCAATTCTGAATAACAGAATTAAAATTCTTCAATATTGAGAAAAAAACTGTTACTCCACATATTGGTCAAGTGTTGACTATGCTCACTTTTTTTGGGGGGGGGATCAATCCTCAGAAGAAAAGATTATGTATTATGTTTTTCTTATGTCCTCTTTCTAGCTCTGTGGTTTAAGGTGACTTTTGGAACATGAAGCAGAAAGGAACCAAAAGAGTGTCAGTATCAAGTTATTTTAAGTATTTCTGCATAAATATGACGGTATTATACAATTTTAAGAACACTTACACTGCTGTTGTGAAGGCAGCTTTCACTTTGGTATCTGCCAAGCCTCCTTCAAGGAATTTGTTTCATATAGCAAACAGTTTATCTGCAGTGGCTGACTCAAAGTCCTTCTCTCACAGACAGACTGGCGATTACTTCGTAAATAAAATTAAGTAGCTTTAGGGGGAGCTGCCTCCTGTGTCCTTGTGGCCTTTCGAGACAATGACCTCTTAGCCTGTCTTTTGAACTTGCCTCCTTGATTAACAAGAGCTCTTGTGAGGTGGAACAGATGTGTCTACTGTTAGCAGACATTGCTGACATTTACCTCATCAAGGGCAGAGTGCTGGCTTGCTGCAAAGAAGTGACTGTTCAAGAGGCAATGCTTCGTTAACGAAACAGCCCATGACGAGCCCCCGGGGCTAGAGGTCACCAAAGCCTCCTCGTTTCTGCCCATTTTCCTTCAGAGTTTCAACAATAAACGGTCCGCCAGACAACAAGGACTGAGCGATGGGAGAAAACGCCCAGACTGCGACCCTTACAGACGCCATGAGCACGACTGCGGCGGCCCCCGGGGCCCGACGCGGCCGCCCTTCGGGGAGCGCCCCACTCACGGCTGCGGGGCGGGCCCCGGCGCTTCGCCCTGCCCCTACGCGGCGGGAAACAGGCGAAGCTGGCCCGCAGGCGACAGGCCCGCGCCCCACAGCGCCGGGGAGGAACGCCGGGCCCCTCCGCGGGTGCCAGGCCGACGCGAACCCCTCGCCATAGGCGCCACCCGCGGGGACGCGCTCACTGACCGCTACCGCCCCGGAGCCGCGCGCTGCCGTGACGCACTTCCTGCCGCCCTCCCCGCGCGCTGTCACGCGGCGGCCACTCAGCGCGGCCCCCGGCTTTTCCCAGCGTCCACCGCGCGGCGCGGCGCGGCGCCGCTCCTCCCCCCGCCCCCGCTGAAAGCCGGACCGGAGGCGCCGCGCCGCCATTTTGTTGGTAACGCTGGTGGAACTGCGGGCCGCAGCGGTTGGCGTGGCCGGTGGGGCTGCCCGCGGCGGCAGCGCCGGGCGCTTTTTAAAGGGGTTTTTAATCTGTTTGGGGGCTCTGTGCCCCCAGCCCTGTTTTAACACGCCATGTCCGGAGAGGGAGCCACTGGCGACCAGGTGAGCGGGAGGAGGGTGAGGTCGCAGGCCTGTGTGGGAAGAGTGGGGGCCAGGGCCGCCGTGGCTGTGGGGCGGCCGGGGGCTGGCCGGTGGTGGCCGCGCTGTGCAGGCCTCGGCGGGCCGACGGGGCTGAGCGAGTGGGGCCGGCTGGCCGCCGCCCTGGAGCTGCCGTTGCGCTGGCGGCCGCGCCGCGGGCCACCCCGGGCGTTGAGGGAGACACAGCTGGAGTGCGGGAGCGCGGCCCTTGCCTCTGCCCTGTTCCTGTAAGCCCTGCCGGTCTCAGCGGCGCGGTCGGCGGAGGGCTCCCCTCCCCCGCCGTGCACACACCCATTTTGTGGAACTCGGGTTTATTCCGTCTGCGAAGCCGTTGCGCTGAGGGATGGGGGTGCGCGAGCCACTTCCCAGCAGCCCCCCTCGATAAAACCGGTGGTGCTCCAAAAACTGTGTCTCACTCAGTCTTCGAGTTTCTAGTAAAGAAACTTTAATTTAGGTCGAGGTGGACAATAGGCACTCCAGGGAGCTTTGCTTTCCCGATCTCATTTATTCGTGGGCATTGAGTACATGCACTCCGGAAGAAAATTGAAACCCAGATAAGCTGTTCGCACTGATACATTTACAGTATTTTGTAAAGTGGGCGTTTGCTGAGCATATGCGCTTAACATACAAGGTTGTGTGCCTCATTAACAATATCCTTTTCTTCCAGAATAAGGCATTATTAAAACAATAAAAATTAGAAACAATAAAAATGTGCTTGTTTAATAAAGAATCTTCATTTTGGTGCAGTGTTCTTGCTCTTGGGGGGAGAAATAACTACTGTTTCAGTTAGTTTTAGCTTGGGGTTTTTTAATATGCTAAAATATATATTTGTTACAACTATTTATTTTCTAGGCAAATGCAATCAGTGTGTTGCATTCTATCTTTTAAAATCTTATATTACCATGAACTATCTTCTACTTACTGACAGGTCTTTCTACTTACTGACAGGTCTTTTTAATAGGGCTATTTTTAAAATCAGTATTAATTGCAGGAGTGGGGATGAAAGTTCTTGACTGAGAGAGGAGTGATCCATAACACTGTGGTATGCCTTAGTGGCCAATGTAGCCTACAAAAATACTTAAAATTAAGCTGATGACTTAGTGCTCCATTAAGAAGCTTTTCTTTGTAGCATGTCAGTCTCTTTACAAAACAGGTTATCTTTCTATATGTCTGGGCCTGTACCATGATAGGGTGGCATGTAAACTCTGTAAGATCACCAGTTCTGAGGGGAGGGTAGGAAAGACAAGTTCTCAGAATGTCAAATACCCAGTTTCTGTCTCATTAGGAAAATATATGAATTACCAGCCTGTATGCTCAAAGCCGGTCAGGTTAATAAATGTATTTGTAATATGTTTAAGCAAAAGGTTCTTCAGAACATTTACTTCATCACAAGAGAGATGGCTACAAAGAAGTAAGAATATGCTACAATGAAATTTTTATAATGCTGATCTGTAATATATTTCACGTTTAACCTACTGACTCCGATATATTACATTGATTACAGATTATAAAATTACATTGATGTTTAATTGCATAATTAAACTGTTGGTTAAAGTAGTATTTCTGTATACACTGCTATTTAACTTAAAGAAAAACAACACTGACTTAAGGTTTCATTTTCCTTTGCAAGAGAGAATTTAACATGCAAAAGGTTGAATTACTGTCTACATAGTAAAGTAAAAGCTGTTCTAGAAAAGAACAGCTTTAATATTGCGATGCCATATCACAGAGAGTTTTAGCATTAAAAAAATTGCAAATCATTATTTGCAGGTTATATAAAGCATATAGCTTAACATATGGCTTGGATTTTGGTTTTTTTTATCCCTGTTAAGGTTCATCCTTTTTATGCATTGTGATTACTGTTTTCACATTGGATGCACTTGAGATAAAATAAAAAACCAACCAGCTCTTTTATAGGTTGGGTTAAATTATTTGTTTTATGACTCCATCCTTTTTATGAAGGTCCCTGGAATCTGGTTTCCTAGAAGTCTCTAATTTTATTATGGTCAATTACCTCCCTTCCATCAGTTTTATTCAGTTTCAGTAACTTGTCCTCTACAGTTGCTTTTTTTTTCTTACCCTGTCAGACTTCTGTTTTTTACTCCTAATGTTAAGATAGGCCGTAATTTGATATCACTATCTTTAGCAACACTACCGTGAAGTTTTCCGCACTGTAGGCTACCACTCCTCCAGCTGAGTAGTGAGGAAGGTGTACCTTTAGTAAGTGTTGGTGCCAGTCTAACTGTGGTCTTGCAGGGCATGATAGACCTAAATTTCCTGTGGAAGGAGGAACAGTGAAGCATTGTGATTGGGGCAGTTGTCCCTTGCTCTCTTCCCCACACTGCAGCTGTTATATATAGTCTAGTGCTATCTGAAGGGCTCTCTAACTTTGTGTGCACAATATTCTTATGGTTGTAAATGTTCCTTTCTGTAGGAAGCTGAAGCTAGGCATCATCTGGCTTTCCTGTTTCAGGTTTCATCTGCTGCTTCCATGACCAGCTTCTGAGCTTTTGGATGCCATTTTCATTGACGGTCACACAGATCAGTGTAAAGGGGTGACTGTACAGTTAATTTGCATCTCTGTTGTGCGTGAGATGTGCATGGATAGTGTATGATCAGGTGTTAAAAATCTGACAAATCAGAATTGTTAGCTCTGACTCACTGACACACAGGCTATCTGCATCTCGCTTCCCAGATCTTGGAGTTTGGAGGCAACTTCCAAAAGCAGCCGGGCAAATAACAAATTGCCATGCTGTCTCCAGCAAGTAAGAAGTTGTGGTAGTGTGGGAAGGAAGAACAGCATGTGGAACGTTGGATGTAGGGAGGGTGGGAGAGTAAGGGGATTGCAAGGTTAAAGACCCAGCTGAGGTTTAGGAGGCTTTTTTGTACCAGGTGCAGTGCAATTGAAATGTGGCTTTGCTGCCTTTAGGCTGAGTTTAGCTCCAGGCATTGTTAATCTGCTTTACTGTGTAGAGCAGGAGCCTAAGCTACCTTATGTAGATTGTCCCCTCCTTGCATTGTTATTGTAGAACCGGGCTGGAGCAGGAGGACACAGAAATGTGATGTTAAAGCCACTATTGCAGTATATTTTAAATTCTTGCACTATGTTAACTATGCTGGACTCAAACTAATTTCTGCAAAACCAGTTGAATAATGTCAGGACTTAAAATCTGTTAGGTCTCTGTCAGGCTCCTGGCAGGGTCTACATGATGTTTAACCAGAATTTCCAAGGTCAGTTTTTAGAATACCAAACAGTTATCCCTGTCCGTGTCGTAGAATTCCACATTTGTAGACTGAAAGGCTGCATCTACAGCTGTTTGCCAGAAAATTCCCTGACAGGCTCTCCCCATCTCCTCATGTGTTGAGGTTACAAAGAGTACACGCTTGCATCTGTGTATGTCTTTACATTTTCTGGACAGTAGTGTACACATCTAGTTTCATGTCAATCATGCGGTGGCGGTTTCGTGTAGTATCTAACAAAACCTAAATTCATTGTGCTCTCTACCTCTTTCTAACATGGCAGAAACTATTCTTATCCAGTTAATAAATATATACTTACCAGACATCCATTTTTTCTGAAGACTGGATGTAATATTTGCTTTACCGTTGCATTATTTGCCTTCTAATTTTTTAGCAGCCTATTCTGGTTTCTCACTTTTTTTTTTGTCCCTTCCTACTCCTTTCTCTTATTCTTGCCTTGTATTTTTGATACAGTACATGTGAGTTTCTGAATTCTAAATGTAATAGTCAGTGCTTTTGTAGTTAACTTTAGCTTAACATTTTGAAAATATATGTCATTGAGCACAATACTGAAAGCAGATGTTTATTCTTGCAGGATTCTGTGGGTTTAACATTTCAGGAGGAGCCATTTGAAAGAAACTCCTCCAAGAGTGTATTGTATTTTATATGATACATAGTAAAACTGGGTTTACAGTCACTGTTTACGTTTACTGTAGTAATGGATTGTAAACAGAAGGAAAACAAGGATTGGTGGAGGAGGATTTTTGAGTTGGTAATGCAATGTTTTTTCTAATTTTTATACAATTGTAAACAATCTCTATATTGTAGCTGCGTTTCTAGAGTCAGTAAGTTCCAGGTATACCAAGAAGTTGTTAAAGCAGAAAGTGTCTAAATGCTAGTCTTTGGGAAATAGTTTCATCAGGAAAGAATGGTAGTAGTTACTAATGTAAAACTCCTGATTTGTTCAGAGAGATGAACCAGACCAGATTGGGGGCGGGGGGGGGCGGGGCAGGGGGACAGTACTTACCCAAGTATCCTCTTAAAATTATTTAAAATGAATATGCTGGGATGTGTCTATTAATAGTGACCCAGTCTTAAAGGACAAAATTTTTTTCAAGATTGTGATCGCAGTTGAATTGACTTTGTGGTAGAATAAAAGAAGGTGAGGTATTAAAAACAGGTATAAGAGTGCAAGGATTGATAAGGTGCAATTATAGTGTAGTGAAGGGACGTGTTACTGAAGAAAGGATTTTGAAACTTATTCTATGCACATAGAGCTATAACTAAACTTTAAAAAAAAAGCTTAGACTAGACAAACCTGTAAATTAACCTAACTGAAGAACTAACAATGCTTGTTAAGTTGCGTGTTAATATATTTGAAATTATCTTCATTGGGTCCATTACACCATGCTAAACTGCAACAGCCAGCTAAAACCTCCCAACAGTAGCTTCTATCTTAATGGACATAAAACTTCTTTTGGATGTTGAACCACTTTGAACTAGCCAGTAGGATTCCTGCCTTTTTGTGTACATCAGCCTATACATCTTATTTGTAGAAGCTCTCATTACATAATTAGTGGTAGTTTTTAAAGCATCTTGTGCTGTCCACTTCACAGGTGGAACAGCTGTTTAAATATATTTCCTTTTTAGAAGATCCTTTTGTGGAAACAGGAGGATGCTTTAAGCAATTGGATGCGTTAGGTGGTGCAAATAGTTGAAAGAGGTGTTTGGCTAGGTATTTTCTTACACACTTTGGAGCCATAAGGGTTCGTTCTCAGAGGCCTGGGGAAACTTAACTGTTGCTTTTAGCAGTAAGGTATAAACCAATAATTTTTCCGTGAAGGTGGTTGATAAATAACTTTTAGTAAATACTAGAAGTCAACTTTGTTACTTCTGTTCTTGTTCCCTCAGATGTCCTTTATGAATTCAAATTTGGATTTTGTGTAGTTGATGTATTTTGCAGGAAGGAGCTCCTAGACTTCTTGTTGGGTAATTTGGTGTTAGGTCTTTTCAGATTTTGGGAACTGGTCATAAAGATCTTTTTACGTTCTTATTATCTGTGAAACTAAAAATCCATTGCTATTTATCTGTGTATAAAAAATAAAAGGAAAACTGTGAATCAGACTAGATGATAATAATACATATACTTGTGGACATGGAACCTTAAGTGCTAAACTAATTCTGTGACCTTCAGAGAGTTGTTTGTGGGACAGGAGCCCTATTACATGGGAGGTATACTGAACACAGTTATCAAAAGCAGAGGAAAAAAGTACTTTTCTAGTTTGTATGCAACAATTCTTAGCAGCAGTAAAGAAAAGTTAAAAGCTAGTATCTATCTGATTAGGTGCAGTTTTATGGTAGTTTAAGCTGATCTAAGTTGAGACTGCTAAAGCCCTGTATGGTTTTGCATTCTTTATTCTGCATCACATCTGATCCTGAAATCAGGGAGCCTGAACCATTAGAAAGTTAATAACTTTTCTAATAGGATTATTTTTCTGCTGATTTAGCTCCCTGAACTGGCCTGTTACAGGATGAGATTAACTCAAGTTGCCTCTGTTAACTAAGAGGGAGAGACTGAAACTGCTTATCTAGGAGCAGGATCATAGCAGTGAACGAACACCCAGTAATAAAGTATTCACAGTTTTGGATATTGGCCGTTGTACAAGCAATAAAATGGAAAATACATAATGAAAAGCCACATACCCTTGAACTGTGATAACAGCAGATCTAAGCACACAATGCAGTTCATGTGCAGTTTTCAAAACAGGTGGAATGTCTTTCTGGCTATAGTTGAGCTAGGTTAAAAGTCAAGCTCCTTGACCCCTTTCACGATAGGCTTGCAGTAGATGTTAGTCCTCATAGATTTGATATGCAAAAATGCATCTTTGCTCACATGCCTAGTTCTGGCAAAACAGTCCACACTGGAAATCTTTAAGTGTTGATTTCTTTTGTGTCACATGGAAAGATTTGAGATAATACAACTGAAGTGCTACTAAAATAGTAGAGATGTGCTTCAGTAGCCCGTTCTACTTTTTCCTATTTGAAAGTAGCTACTTACAGTGCAGGACCTTATGCTTCAACAAATACTTGAGTTGGTTTTGTAGGACTGGGTTTTTTTTTTTAATTGTAGCTGACATCAATAGTATTCCTGATAGGCCTTTCTGTCTAATTGAATGCAGGATAATATATGCTTGATTGAATATTTGAGACAAGTAGATCTCACTGAGATGGAATATGATGAGAAGCAATGTTTACCACTGATATGAGTGAATTTGAATTTGAGCGTTATTGAATAAACACATTTCAACTCGGAGTGATCTGCAGAGATAACCTACATAAATAGTCTTTAAACTTTGGAAATTTCAGCTTCAGTGCTGTTTTCTGTAAGCTGAAATACATTTACACATCATTTTGGAAGAAAGAAAAACACTAGTTTGTTTCATACTGTGTTTTGCACCTTAAGCCTGTATCAGTTGAACTATAACATACAATATTACAGAGTCAGAATTTTGATGGATTTAGGGATGTAAAAATATTCATATGGAAATTTATAAATTTACTACTTTTGAGCTGACAACTTTGAGCTACTAATTTTTTTATTTTATATATATATATATTTTTTTTTTTTAGTTAAATTGATTTTATAATTTAGTTTGCTGTGGGACTTGGTACTTGCCTTCCAAGCTACATCATTTTGCACTGAGCAAGTAATGCTAAGAACGGCTCAAGAACTGAATCTAAAAGAATAAGCTCCTATAAAGCCCCTCCTACTGATTTTTTTTTCTTTTCCCTTTCATGCATGACTGCTGTTACATGTCAGTTTAACAGTTCTGCAACATTTTTTTATCATGTATCCATTTTATAAGTAAATTTAATTTCAAAATCTTTTAAGGGGTATGCCTTGAATTATATCCTGCTAGTAGGACTGACATAAAAACTGGTAGTGCTGAAAAATATTCAAAACTATGGTAGTTTCTTTAAATGATTGTGTTGAATTGCAATATATAACCTAAGCAACTGATGTACAGTAGTGCATTTGCAGAGGTTGACAAAAGCAAAGGGGCAGGGCACTCCTGAAAATAAAGTTGATGTTCGTAAGTAACTCAGGGTTACTGCATTTGCTAGCTCCAGCTTTTTCTTTTCTTTTTTTTAAGTCACTGTTTTGTACAATGCTTACATTACATTGGCAGCTTATCTTCATATAATGCCACTGTAAATGACCTTCCAGTAAAATCCATTAATCATACCTTGGATTTGTGTTCTTGGAACATCTGCTTTCCTTCAGGAATGATGTGCAACAGTGATACACAATGGTGATGCTTGTTAATTTTACGAGACACTCTGTAGTGTCTAATTACCTTAGCATTCCCTTTATGAGTGTGTGGTAGCACCTTTGATAGGCCTATCAGTTCTCTCTATCCTGTTTATGCTATATATTCACCTAGATCCAGTATTAAGAATTAAAATCATTTAATAATATTTTAATAATTGACAGGTTTTTTTAGAATTTTCTGTACAATAAATCAATCACACTGCACTATACAATAGAGTCGTATATTCTAACTAATTATGTAGCTAACTTGTAAAATTTCACGAGAAAGGTCTTATAGTAATAATTTACAGGTTATTATTGTTACATCTCATGAAGGCAAGAATTTTTCGTGTGATTTGGGACTGCTAACATCTGCCTGAAAATGAGTCAAGCTTGGAAATTTAGTAAATAAGCTGTTTGGAGTACAGGTCAGAACAATATTTCATGCTTAATAAAGAACTTTATATTATATATATAATATCATTTAGGGTTGTAAGAAGCATATATTTTAAGACTTGTCTGTATGCAATCATCAAATTGTAATTTTTTTGTCTACTTTGTACTGGCTGTTAAATCTAGAAGAAAATTTCTGGAGATCTTAAGATATTTCCACAGGTCTTTAAAAGAACACTTAAACCTATACTGTAGTTGTAACTATTTTAACAAGTTAACATGCAATTTGGTAAAGTTTTTTGTGTCAAAAAAAAATCTTTTAAACTCCAAGATGAATGTCTGAGTGTATTTAAAAAAAAAAAAAATTGCTTAAGGTAGCTAGTGCCGAAGCTACAGGAAGGCAACTATAAGAATATACAGATTGACAGATCAGAAGGTTAACAAAGAAATTGTGCTTGGATAACGTGTATATGTTACTGCTAGAACTGTCATCTCCTAGTTTTCTTGTTAAATCTGTAACTTGTGGTACAAAATACTTCACTGTCCTGCATATATAGAATGACTCATGCAATAACCAGGATTCATTTGGCTGAGGTCTGTAATAGAGAAATTGATCTGAATTTACATTTTGCATCTGAAAAGTTTCAGGTCGATAAAACGGTTTAGAATTCATAGTGCAATGCATTTTCTGGCAAACTCAAAATTTGTTTCAGTGTGTTAGAAACATTTAGTCAGTTTAGTCTAGCTTTTTGCTGGATTACCAAATATGTAGAACTTGTTGTGGTAAGAGTGCATTATTTTACTGAGGCAACTTGTTTTCCAGATAAAAGTACAGTTTAGTAACTCTAGCATAAAAACTGAGATCTGGAATGTTATGTTGTCAGAATGTTGTCATTAGCTTGACTTTATAGCTGGGACAGAACTTTTCAAACCCTACTTGTGATCTCTTATGTCTTCTTTTTAATTTTTCTAGACTGCCGAATATGTCCCAGAAAAAGTGAAGAAAGCTGAAAAGAAACTAGAAGAAAATCCATATGACCTTGACGCTTGGAGCATTCTCATTCGAGAGGCACAGGTTTAGTGACATAGGATTACATTTCCTTATCTATGGTCCACTCACACTATTTGGTTCTGGAGTAAAGTCAGCATATTAATTTACATAAATCATAGTATTGTAAATGCTGTTTTGATTTTCAATTTTTAGAATCAGCCTATAGACAAAGCCCGGAAGACCTATGAACGCCTTGTTGCCCAGTTCCCCAGTTCTGGCAGATTCTGGAAACTGTACATTGAAGCAGAGGTTAATATTTTTACTTTTTTTCTTATATAACTTTTAATAGGAGTTTAAGTTTAAATAAGTTTCATAAGCATAAATACAATAGGCACATAATATCTAGGGAAAAGGGGATTTTAAATATGCATTGCCTTTATGTTGTAAAATAGGTACAAAGGAGTGTTTAAAATTAATTCTAAAGTATTGGGTCTTTTATGAGTTGATGATTGTTGCATTATGGAATTGCAACAACATTAAAACCGTTTCAATGGTATTGGAGTGCTTTAGCCTTTTATTTACTTGTCGTGTCAATTTATTGCCTCCCGTGTCATTTATTTAGAGGACACTTTTTTTACATATACGTACAAACCTATTTGAATGACTTCCCATGAATGCTTGGATCTTTTAATTTTTTTTTTTGCATTCTTAGGGAATTGAGTGTTTCTGTGACCAGTGTTTTCAGGGAGGGTGTGGGATGGAAGCTGGTATCTGGAGTGAAAATGCTGGGAAAATGTATTAGCACAACTCATTACCTTCTAAAAATCTCCAAAAAATTGTGATTGTTTACATAACTGTATAAAACGTCCCCCTAAGTGCATTGATCACTTAAACAGTCTTTAATGACATGCCATGATATGGACTGTATAATCTATTATTATTTTATTGTTATTATCTTCTGTAGCTGATAGTTTAATGCACATGCTTCTTGTGGACGTCTTCTAGCTGCACATTTTTCTTAAGAGACACATCTTCTACATGCCAAACTACAGAGGCGGCTACCTGTGTTCTGTAGATGAGGAATAAGATAGTGAAACTTTTCTTCCATTTTCTGTCAAAATTTGACAGCAGCAATCTGAGTGGCAAAATTGCATTGTATAGTTATCTTATTTTACATTAAATTATGTATCCAGATATGTTCTGGCACTAAATTTTGAAGATTACAGAATTAAGATCATGGGAATCTAGCAGAAATTTTTATATTGCAGTTTATAGTAAGATGTTATAGTGTGAAATAGTGCAACCTAAATTTAATATTTCCTAATTAAATATCATAGAATTTTCACTATTTTATTTCCATTCATTTGTAGTAGTAGTTGGAACGTTGGTGATTGGACACATTTGGGAAATTGTGAATGCACTAACACATACAGATGTGTATTTTTCCTTTTGGGACTCTGTAGCCAAATGCATCTTGTACACTGCAATGTTTGCTACAGGATCTGGTCTTTAGGATCTAATCTAGTTTGATGATTACATTAAGTTACCTTTATCTTTCCCATGCCTCAAATTCAAGAGTTAGATAAGACCACCTCCTACATTGTAGATCTCAGCAGAAAGTACTGTTATCAGTGTAAAGTCTTCTTGTCTGAGGCTTCTTATCTTGAATCACATTCAGAGATTCAAAGACATTACCTCCCTTAATCAATACCTTTTAACCAATTTATAATCTAGTAGTGTTTAGAAACATTAACAGTGGCAAAGCTTAAAACAGCCTAGGGTGTAATTTTTTACATGCTTCTTCAAGGAAGGAAGATCAGCTTTGTAACAGACGGTATGGTAACCAGGTAACATAAGGTAAATTTGAGAAGGAAAGAGCTGGCACAAAGATCACTATTTCACGTGTGTGTGTGCGTGCATGTGTGTTTGCCTATAACTACACTTCAAATATAAAAGAAATAGAATATATGAGTCTGTTATTCAAAACAATGGAAAAACATGAACTGTAGAGGTTACACTTGAAAGGGGTTATATTGGAAAGAAATATGAGGTTATTTTTTAGAAATCTATCTTTCATCTTACAGCCAAATTTTTAAAATCCCAGTTATGACTTAAATTTTCAACTTTTCTTTCCTGGTTCCAGTAACTTGTCTCAAAACTCACATAGTGACCAATTTAACTAAAAAGCAATATGCTTATCTCTGCCTTTTTTTAGTATATGTAACTATTTATAAGCTGAAATTACTTTTTATTTACAAGTTCCTCTCTAAAAATATATATATATATATACACACACAATTGGGCACTGTTGTCAGTGTTGTTTTAAGTTGCGTATCATATGTACAATCCCGTCTGAGAGTAAATTCAAAATGAAATATTTTCTCAAATGTTCTTTTAACAGCATGCTTGAATATAAATTAAGACTTCCATTAATTTTTGAA
Source organism: Ardeotis arabs (assembly GCA_011801015.1). NCBI lineage: Eukaryota > Metazoa > Chordata > Aves > Otidiformes > Otididae > Ardeotis > Ardeotis arabs. The sequence continues at coordinate 17,433 of JAAGAY010135438.1, forward strand.
GACTGCCTGAGATAGAGGAATAGTTTTGAGACTTCTTTTATTGCAGCCTTAAGATGTACAAGGAATATAGGTAAAAGGTATTTTCCAAAAGCTTTTTTTTCCTTGGAAATCCTAGTAGTCTCCTCCTGCTAGAAAGTTTCTCTTGGATAGTTGAGAAATACAGATCTTTCCAGCCTTGACTTGGGAGAATAAACCTGTAGTAAATCTTTGTTTGGCATTGCTTTTGATTCACTTTCACTGCCTCAGTATTTAAATCTGAAAATTGCTAAATCTTCAGTTGTCTGTAAGCCGCGTTTTCCTGGTGTCAAAACAAGCATATCACTTTCCTTTTTAACATGATACCGTTTCCCCTTTGCATCACAGAAGGACAAAAAGGGAGAGGAAAGTGGGAGTTGTTTTCTGGTAGGTTGTCTTTCACTAGAGAATTTTGTCCTCTGAACTACATAAATCTGAGCTGATGTCATCACATAGTGGTGATCTATTATTGGAAGGTGAGCTAGGGTGAGGGTTATCATTATGGCCTTACAAAAGAGGAATTAACCCTTTAACAGCTATATTCTTTATAGAATTGCTAAAAGTCTTTAAATTTCACTTTACCTAACTTGAGGAATGTGTTCTTTTTAGTCACTTCCATTCTTCAAGTAGAAATCATTGCTTATAATCTATATGAACAAAAACTGTTTCCCTTCATGTGCCAGTTCATTTTGTAATGTAAAACTTTTAAGTGCAGGCCTTACTGCTGTGATTACCTCTTGTTTTTATGACAGTGTTTGTTCAGCTCACTGACTGTTTTCCTTTTTGTGTATGACTTTGTTCCCTAGTGGAATACAATATAAAGCCATGCTCAGCACTTAGTATATCATCTAACTTATTGCTATTGATATACAGACTGTGCTGAAGTAGTTGAGTATTTTATGTTTCCATTTTATATGCCAAGCACCAATTTATATGCTCTGGTCTCTCTGTTATGACTGATTTGGTAGTCAGTAGAACATGGAAATAAACTAGGAAGAGCATGCTTTTACAATTTGTTAATGGCAACTCTACTATTAAAGTTTGAATTGGTAAAAAAAATCTCCTCATGCTGGTTCTTATTTCTTCTGACATTTGGAGAAGCAGTTGCAGGACATAGAAATAATAGGCTTGGATGAAACAGCTCCCAGCTCACAATGTTTTTGGGTCATAGAATTTGAATGCTTAAGAATAGTGTTTTGTTCAGTGAAATTGAGACTATTTAGTCTGGTTTTGATATGTATTTTAGCAAGTAAAATAGTTAATTTGCTGTTCTGCATCTACTAAAATTTAGGAAGTGGTGCAGAAATGCTGGTCGTCTTACTCTTGTTTTCTCTAGTTGCTTAAAGCACATTTTTCTCTTGATACCTTTCCTGTAAAAATCTACTTCCAGAAAACATGAATCAATTCACATGTCAGTACCTCTTTCACAGTTTTAAAAAGGAACATGTTAATAGTTCCGCATGTGCCATAATGTTAAATTCATAGATCATATGATCTGGATTCTAGCCTGCTCTGCTGATTTGCTGTGTCTTCTTGGGTAAGTTACTTAACTTGTTTTGCCATTATTAAAACAGATACCTACCTACCTCACAGGGTTGTTGTGAGGCTCTCTTCAGTAATTAAAGTGCTTTTGGCATCTGGCTAAAAGGTGCTACAGAAATGTAAAAATAAATTCTGATGTAATACCCTTTGATCCCATAGACCCAGGTGTCTTTTACTTTTTCCTTTGTCTCTGTGTGAATCATCTTTTAGCTATAGAAAGACTTGATAATGCTTTTCATGCACTTGAAAGAACCTTTACCAGTGTTGTAAATATTTCAGTAGGTCTGAAGCAAGCATTTGAAGTTGTCACCTTTTTCTCTGCTAAGTTCCTTTGAGAAATCACCAGCTTGAAAATCCTCTTAAGCACATTTATTAAACTCCGTTCATGTATTTGCACCTTTTTTTTTTTTTTATGATCTAAAGAACTTTTAGTTCCAGTTGCTCTAAGTGGAAACTTTAGTCTGTTATTGTCCTGAATGTTTCAGGCCAGTTCACACCACACCTTTTTACCTTTTTCATTGTTGAGTATATTGCATTATATCCTGGTCACTTTGAACTGTTTTTAGTAGGAGTTGAAAGGTTGCCATAATTAAAGATTTAAAAATCATAAGCACAAGACAGTTGTGACAAATACCCCAAGTCTAGAAACAGTAAGTACAAAGCTAGTAACATGCGTGTAAATTGTTTAGCTGTTAATATGTATTTTTCATCTTGCGAATTTTGCAAGTAAGACTTTTATGTTATTGCTTATTCTAAAGAAATGAAACTAGATATATTTGTTTAGATAATTTCTATTTGATATGAACACTTTGAATTTTAGATGTCTCTACAACAAACCAGATGCTGTATGAGGATTCAGAGGGTGGGACCAAGCTTAGGGTTGATTGTTTTGCATTTCATCATATGCAATACATCAGTATCTTTAATTCATGTAATTCACACTGGTGTGGATACTAGTCAGAATGTATCATTTAACATACTTGTATATGAAAAATGTAAATAAAACCATTTAGAAAAATGATTGTTTTTGTTTAAAATGTTTGTGTTTTTTCAAAGCACTTTCTTCCCCTGTTTTACTTTATTCCGGTTCTGAGTTCAGAAAAAAAGTGTTATACATACCACCAAAATTCTTCTGCTTGGGGAAAAATGGGATCTGACTTGTGTCAGGATGAAGTTGGAATGATCAGAAGTCAAAGTAGAGTAGACTTCTTGGCTGAGATTCTGTTTAGTGGTGGTTTCAACTGAAGATATTGTGTGTGTCACTAGCTGATCTTTGTGAATTTCTTAATGGAAGACATACCCATTGTAGTCCATGCCCACCCAGCTAGTCTACCACATTTCTCATAGTAAACTTCTGCCTTTGAGAAACTGCTGTACAGATGCTCTGTACAAACATCCATATTGCACATTCTTGACAGCCTCAATCTGAGATTTTTAATCATTTTTACAACTGTATTATTTATGATCTTTTCTTATTCGTGTGTGGACTTGTTCCATTCCTGTTAATAAATGTTGTTCTGTCTGTGTGATTATTGTAGACTTGCACTAGAAAGTGAATGCAACTTCTCTCCTGTCTTTTCTACCCAATATATAAATACAGGCATGTACATCTTGCATAGTTGCCATGGTCCTACAAGTTGTATAATATCATGAAGATGTCCACATAATTGACACTTGTAGTTTCAGAAGATGCGTGAATCAACACTAGCGGGTTTCTTTATAATTCTATTTTCTGTATTTGATCATTAAAAATATCGTGGGAAAGTTAGGAATTTCAATTTTTGAAGTGGAAGTGATGCCTAATGAAGAGATTACTATGAACTCTCTTCCATAATGTGTTGCTGTTTTCACATGAATAAACGTGAACTCCTTGTTCTGTTGTATTCTTTTCCATGTGGGGTGACAGAAACATCCCTAGTATAGAAGTATTAGTTATATAGAACTCTTGTTCATAACACTTTTGAAGTCTCACTTTCAAATGTAACAAGGACAGTGAAAACTTTTCTCATTATGTGCTTTCTTTTGAATTCACTTGCTGATCCTTCTGTCAATGTTTTGAGGGGGAAATGTGTCTTAGGTCAGGCACTAACTTGACCTTCTTTCTCATGTCTGAACCTGAAAGAACCAGAAGGAAAAATACAGAGCTTTCTTGTGTACCCTGTATTAGCTACAGATTGGTTATCTTCATCTGCGTGGGTGAGGGAACTGTAATGATAATTTCTGATTCATTTCTACATCTCTTCCAGCTTCCTTTTGTCAGCTGGTTGAGTTACCTGATGCTCTTCATTCAGATTTTGAGAAGCTTAATGGCTGAGATAACACTTTCTGTTAAACCTTATCTACTAGTGCTACTACATAAAATAATGCTGGACTTTATTTACTGTAGAATGTCTTTGCACACTATGAAAAGGCTTTTAGTAACTGCTGTGATGAAATACAGTGGCTTCTTTTAGCTAGAAACTCTGTGAAGGCAAGCCATTCATTCTGGCACTCCTGTGTTCTCTTAGTACAAATGTTCTTCAAGAGTGTGCATTGTTTTTTCACCTTGTTAGGGTATGCTTTTTCTCACTGATGGCTTCAATGTGACAGGTGCTGTACATCCAGTAACAATTTTGGACTTCTACAATGAAGTGTTGTGTATCCGATACCATAAGCTTTAACATTTTTCCTTTCTTACATGAAACAGTTGAAAAGTGAGAAGAAATTATATGCATTGGTGCATAACTGCACCATTGCACAGGTGCATTCACAATTTTTGTGGCACATTGTATACAGGCAGTTAACTACACATGAGATCTTAACAGTAATTCGGTGATTTGAATCTGATCGCTATTGGGGTTTAACTAGTTTAGAAGTGACAAATGTTCATAGTGTAGAAGCATGAGAGCGTTTCCAGACTTCATTGGAAAATTGTTTAAGGAATAGACATTGTAAGTAGAAAGATATTCTTTTAAAATTTAGTTTGTGAACAACTTTCAGTGATACCGCTGTAGAGCGGAGAATCCTATTGCATCTTGAGACAAGACTGTTCCATAGAACTCACTTCTAACTTGAAGTGTTAACATTTCATCTGGATCTGTTCCCTTAGAAGCAGACTGTACTAAGCTATGTGACAGGGTCTATGTATTAGTCTTAGTTTTCACAAAATCCAATGAGCACCCATTGCTGATCTGTTAGTAGATGCTGTAACCAAAGGTCTTGTAGACTGCTGGGCTAAAGGCTTTCAGAACTTTAACATCTTCAACTTTCTCCAGAAGGAGACCTAGAATTGTTGGTGTGCTGAGCAGGCTTGGTAATTTTACTCATACTTTCACGCTCGCTCTGTGTTTCAGCAAGAGACTTATGGAGCTTATGCATATATTTAAATTATATAGGGTTTATTGTTAATAATTCAAACTGTTCCTCTGAAAAACCTCATTTGAGAAGTTTAGTAGTGTGATGGAGAGTCAACTGTCTTACCTCATTTGATTCCTGTAATGTGACTCTATAGAACTTAGACTTTCTAATGAGGGCAGCTTGCTCTCTCCAGTTCCCCATGGTTTGCATTAGTGCATGAAATAGAGAATAAGAAATAATCAGTATGTGAAACTGGAAACAGAAATGACTGTACAGTTATAAACAGTCTGATACTTCAATATTGGTTTATGTGAGAATGAATATCAAGTACATTTTAAAAAATACTTTGCAAGTCATGCATTTGGGCTGGAAAGATAACTTGCAAAATGATGCCTCCTTTTTTGATTTAATATTTTCTATGTCCATGCTGCAGCAAAGCTGTCAACTTCCTTTAGATATCATCCTTCCTGGAAGTACAGGTTTTCAAACACCATTCTTACTGTCTAAACAAAATAAAAACTCAGAGATTAAAATGGGTTAGATTTACAAAAATGAAGTGACAGGTACTTAATTAGGATGTGCTGTCCTGCAGATGAAACAGACATGGTGAAGCTAGCATGTGACTAACTTCATTGTGCTCAGTGGAACTACATTTCTATGTGAAACTAAGTATGCTTAAAACATTAATAATGTGACTAAATAAGAAAAAGGGCAACTCGGTTGCAGCTGGGTCTTTGTTTTGTTTTCCTTAGGAAAGAGGAAGATGCCTGTCAAAGAACAAAAAGCTGCAAGGGTCTTCTTCCCCTCCCTCCCTGCCTCTGACCTTCCTACATCACCTGTTTATTTTTTCTACTTAGAGAAATAAAATATGTAACACTGTTGGCTACAGTTGGTGGCATTTTATAGTGTATGTATGGGTAGTGGTACAACTTCCAGTTAAGTTCTCTTTTAATTTAGAAGCTGTTTTATCATATTTTCAAAATAGTTTTAAATTGGTATTTGAACTATGAAGTGACTTGTCCTATTTTAATACTGATACCATTAATCTCAAGTCTTAATTTGCAAATATTAGTTTGCAGTTAATAGAAGTTGAAGATGAGTGACTGAATAAGTTTACAAAAAATTGCTTTTGTAACACATCTTGCTGGTGTTTAGTTTGCAGCTTTTCTTCCCTTGGCTATGTCAATTGACTCCTCTCCCCAGGTTTTCCATAGACACTGCAGTAATTGTTTTAGTACAAGCAGTATGCTTTGAAAGTCTACCTGTGTAGCCTGATAGTGCTGACTAGTTCATATGTGAAGAAACATTTCTTTCACACTGAATTAAAATGGCAAGCCTTACACAGAGAGCATTAAGCCTAGCACTTTTAATTTCACTATGGGAATTTCATCATTCTAGTGCTGCCTGACTGTGACTTTGGGAATTTAAATTCTGTCTAATTGTAAAATTGTGCTAGAAATGCTTGCTCCATGGTGATGATGACTGATCATTATATAAAAAGTAACTGAAAGAAAGTACAGGTCATTTATAGTAAAGTATGTAAAGTTTCAAGTGGACTGACCTTAAGTAGACTGAGGTAAATGTTTAAAAGTACAAATAGGTGCCCCTGACAACCCTGCTAGGTACTTAAGGTTTTCTTTGTAAAAATCCATTCTAAAATAGTCCCCAGTGCATTACTTTCTGGTTCCAAATTACTGGAACTGAAAAAATGCTTTGGATGCAAGCTAAAACGTTTAATACAGAGCAGTGTCCTCATCCCTTCTCCACCCCCTGAAAGAACAATTGCTGTCCTGGTTAAGTATGTTACTTGCCCATTATTATTGCCCACTTGCTAGCATTCTTCAAGGGAGTGTTATTTATTTATGTCAACTGAAATTCTGCACAGGAGTAGTTGAGCACGATGGGCAGTAGAAGTAGTTGTTTAAAACTTCAAAGTATTCCGCAGTATTTGCCCTTTATAAAATCTCAGTGCTGAGCAGGAAACTGACTGTACAATTTATTATTAAAGTATAAAACTTTAATTTCTCCAAGATAAGATGTGACTAAACATAATTCAGGCTTTGGCATTTTTTTTTAATTTAATGTAAGATTAATACTTTAAAATTACAACTCACAAGCTTTTTTGTGTGTATTAAAGATGGATATTGGAAGTACTATGGAACTTTAAAATTAGCTGACAGACTTTAATTCAGCAGAAATATTTTTTCTGGCACTAAGCAGATGGAGGTAAGTTTCTGTTTTCATAATTCCACAAAGTTTCTGCTGCTCTTTCTACTAGCCTTAGCCTTTAAAAAAAAAAATCACTGTTGCTTAAGAAATCTCACCTATTTACAAAAAAAAAAAAAAAAAGCACAAAGTTGGATATTACATGTTTATTTGTCATTTTACTGATGTTCCCAAAATTCAGTTTTACTCCTTGAAAAGTTTTGTGGTATTTTTCTTTCCCATTTGCAGAAATTCTAAAAATAAGGTCAATCTGTGGGGTTTTAAAATTTATTAATGAGTGAAATATATGTGTTTCTAAATAATTAAGTTTGATAATTCTTGTTGATCTTTGGTCTGAATCAAATGAAGACACTGCACTGATGAGGTGTTGACATTAGCCTGCATGACAGACTTGGAGCGGTCTGTCATTTCTGCAAAAGCTTTATAGTCAAACATTTTTCATTGCTCTTAGAGTGTACTTTTGTGCCTCCAATGCACAGAAATCTTGACCAACTAAGTTGACTAACTACTTGAACTCGGTAGTATTGTCTGTGTTTTGTTGTTCTCCCAGGCTGGCAGAGTTGCTAAAAACTTTCCAGACTATGATGTTTTTCACCTGTGTGAGCAGAGTTTCTGCTACAATCTGTTCGAGGTCAGTTCTCTGCTCAAGCACTGGCTGATTCAGTGAATCATGGAGGTTTTGTAGTGATGCTTCACCATGTTGCTACATCTTCAGACTGGATTTTTTAAGCATGCCACGTCACCGTGATGATGTACACCAAAAATGAATCAAGCACCGACATCTTCCAATGCTAGGCTGAAGTTTGAATGTGGGGAAATTCACACCTTTTCTTGAGAACCTTGTCTGCCTTGCTGTGAGCTGCATCTTAATTTAGGTAGTTTACATTATGTTTTAGTAGGAGTTCTCTGTTTTATACTTAACTAAATCTCTATCAGTTATAGAGATTATCAGTTAAGCTGGGGGGGCCTACAGGAAAGACAGGAGAAAGTCTTCCGTAGGGCCTATTGTGACAGGATGAGGGGTAATGGTTTCAAAATAGAGGGAGGTAGAATTAGATTAGATATTAGGAAAACATTTTTTACAATGAGGATGGTAGAACACTGGAACAGGTTGCCCAGAGAGGTGGTGGGATGCCCCATCCCTGGAGACATTGAAGGCCAGGTTGGATGAGGCTCTGAGCAACCTGATCTGGTTGGAGATGTCCCTGCTCCTTGCAGGGGGGTTGGACTAGATGACTTTTGAAGGTACTTTCCAATCCAAACCATTCTATGATTCTGTGATTCTGTTGTGTTAGTTACATGTCACTTCTACAGATAATAGTGGTTTGATATTGTGTGCTTTGTGTCTTTACATCAGACCAAGTGCTGCTCTTGGCATCCTAGCTTAAAGCAGCCAAATATTATCTAAGAGAACTATCCTAGTACTTCTGAGATCCCTCGTCTGCTACTGTGCAAATTAGATGCAAGAAATCAACCGAGAGCCTACATACTATTTTTTAATGCAGTGCTTGAAACTGGCAGGCATTTTGCAACATTCTTTAATGCAAATGCTATCTGAAAGTATTACGTATTTTTCTGTCTAGTCGTCTACGTAACAATGCATTGATCCTAGCAGTTCAAAGTAAAGTCCTTAGTCCAAATCAAATAATTACCTGCTACCCATCTACTGAAGAGCCTTTCTTTTACAGAAACTTTTAAAACACTTTACTTTGGGTTTCTGAATCACCAGTTATAGCAGAAAAGCTATAAAATGCTCAGTTTGAGGGGGAGGGGGAGGAAGTATCAAACTGGATCTCTGCTGTCTCAAGTAGCAATTTCCTAGAATGTCTAATTCTACGTGGACACCACTTGTTGGTGTCAGGGTGTACAAGCAAACACATTTTTCACTGTGAAAGCAACAAAGAAATGAGATTAGTATCAGACAAGACTTTACTGAAAAAAAAGCCCTGTAATTATTCAGAGTGCTCTCTAGCATGGAGAGCAGAACTACTAGCTGTATTTGTTCTGTATGGGTGTACATAAAAGTAGCACTTCCATTTCTGGTCAGTAAGCAGGATTTTGTTTCTAGCTTATGGGTCAAGGTCAACCTTTCTTTGGCAAGTCTAAGGATCTCCCTGTGCCAGTGTCCTTTAATTACTCCAAAATCGGAGTCTTTAGCTTAAATACTTGACCCTAAATTCTGGTCTTTATTCTCTACGTACTGAGATGGGGAGAGGTGGGAGGAAACTAGGATATCAGTTGTATTCCATCTCTCTTTTGCTAGGCTTCTTGGGCTGTTAGTTTCTGTACTGCTTTTATGATGGGCTGTTTCATTTTATCTTTCTCATAGATGTGAAATAAACTATAAATGCACCTACCTAGCTGCATGTGAAATTAATGTTAGAACATGACATTTGTTATATTGAAATCTGAAGTCAGAGAAGCTCCTCTCTTTGCTAATCCAACACTGACTAATTTCAAATAGGAGCAATGTAATGATTTGTCTTTAAAAGTTTTTTGTCTTACAAAAACTACACCTGACTTAAATTTTATAAATCTAATGACATTAAAATTTAAAAAACAAACCCCCACAAACCAACCTCACATAAAGTGTAAGTTACTTTGAGTTGACCTGTGAAATTAAAGACCTCAGTGTAGAGCTAACTCCTCTCCTCTTCCAGTAGAAATGTCACCTACATAGCTTTCATTTCTGAAGTATGGGAATGTGTAATCTGTATTTTTATTTTCCAACTTCAGTGCATCTCTCTCTAGCCAATTATTCACGTGTAAGGTAGCTTAATAAGTTATCTAAGCACCAATACCAGCTCATGTAGATTTAAAAGTAGCTGTATGTTTATTGTTGTCTTTATCCTGTTTAATGAATAGTGGGACTGTTCCCATAGATGGAAGCCCAGCAGCTTAGCTTTAACATTTGAAGACATCAAGCTGGATTTTAAAAGGGAAGGAGAAGAGGAAGCCACTTGAAAAACTGTACTTGTACAGTGTTTAAGTAGGGAAAGCAGGATAAGCATTTAAATATTCTAGAAACCTATTTTTTTAATGTACTAAGCAGTCTGATTAGCTGGGATAGTAATTACACTGAAATTCAGGTATTCTGGAAACACAGGTCCAAGAATAGTTGTGCAGACTCTGTCCGTTTAAATAGTTTTGGATGAAGTCTTTAATAAAAAGATTTGCATTGTTCATGTGATTTTGGACGAGGCTGTTTGTGATCAGTTCAGACTTGGTAACTAGGTAGTGAGAAGACCCTGCAGTAAAACTCATATGTTGAACGGGATTATTTCTTACCACTGAATGCTACTTCTATGGCAAATTTTGTTTCCTCTTCATTGCCAAAAGACACAAATCTGGATGTTTAAATTCTGTAATCGACTTTCAAAATACAATCTTTCCTTTTTAATATTATAGATGAGACTTTTCAGTAACTATGATTAAGAATATAAGTTCTCAGAAGGAAACAGTAGTGAATTTCCTTGATTTCTGACAGACGTATGGAGGATTTTTTTTTTATTAGGGCAGCTGCCTGTATTAGAAAAATATGCTAATTCACTGAACTTCAGCTGGAATATCTCATTGCTGTAAAAAAAAAACAAACAAAAAAAACAACAAAAAAAAAACAAACCAGCTCAGTCATTAGGTTAATCTTACATTTCTGAGGCAGATTATTTTCTCAGTTTAGTAAATGAGTGACATAATAAATGTTTCTTTGGAATTTAATAGGAAATCCATGGCAAAGCCAGGAACCACATCCCTTATAAGATTATTTTTGGAGCACTGCAGTTCAAGAGCACTTGGTTTGCGTTTAGTAAGGTTTATTTTGTAATGCAGTATACATCGTGTCAACTGCAAATTGATGCTGCGATGTAGTTGCAGAGAATTACTTGTGCCTGAGCATTATTCTGCACTATTAACTTTTAGATTTCTGATTCTTGTTTTCGTTTGAGGCAACTGTCTTCTGTGGTCAAACATTAGAGCCCTGAGCACCTTTGGAGACTTAGGACCAATCTAGTGGTTTTGAGAACCATTCTTGGGTCATTTTTGCAACAAATTATTGGAAGGTTGTTTTTTACATTCCAGCTGTGGAGATGAAACTTTAAGAACAATTTGTCCTCTGCTGACAGGCCAAGCTAGTTTTGTGCTAATATTGTAATAGTAAAAAGATTATGCTGTATGCTACAATTACATCTTCTAGTACCATTTTTTACTCTGTGAGCAACTTGTGTTCCTTTTCCTTAGGAGAATCACTTGTTTGGCTGTCTTTATTTTGGAGAGAGCCTTTATTAGACCAGTTCCACACTAGAAAATAGGAGCATGGTCTCTGAATTTGACCGCTCAAAAGGGCAGCAGTTCTTTCTGGTCCTAAGATGTCTTCATTTGGACTATTGGCCCTTTTTGCTGAGTCAGTGTGGCGACTGTCTAAGGGACCTTTGCTGCCTTCTAGATGTGTTGTTGCTTCTTTTTTTTTAAATAGATATTGAAGGATCCCTTTAAAAAGTAAGATCTCTCTGAAATTCTAGCTTGTTCAGGTGTATTATTAACGTATAATCTTGGTGAATGAATGGAGAATTCTTAAAATTTTTTAGAGAAACATTATTATTATTTTATAACTTAAAATTTTCTGAAATACTGTAATTCGGTGTGAAACAGTTATGATTATCAAACTTACCCTTTAATGCACTTTTGTGCAACCGCATTTGAAAAGAACATCACAGAACTGGAGGGACGCAATGAGTGTAGTGAGAAATCACCAAACTATAAACCCTAATGATGGAACTTAATGCCCCCTAAAATGTCCCATTTTCCCCAGTTATATCATCAAATTACATAGTAAATCGCCACTTTCTTACAAATTTTGTTTCCTTACTTTCTCCGAGATACTTTAAGGATACCAAAATCAAAGGGGGATTTTTTTTTTCTTTTAATGAGTTGTATGTTACTGTAATGGACACTGATTTCTGATAGAGGTGAAAAGCAACTGGACTATTGTAAATTAAAGGTCTTAAGTTAGAGTATGGTAAGGTGTGAGATCTGTGTAATGAAACAAGTTGCTTTCATTTTTTCTAGATAGTGATGCCTCACATACCCCTTATGATATGTAATCTGTTGCAGTGGTCTGATCCCTACTTTGTTTTTAAGGTCTTAGTTTTGCAAGGAATTTTGGGTTATGAGGTTAGAGCCTCACTAGTGGTGGTGGCAGACTGCAATGTACCTATGCTCCTTGGTTTGGTAAACTCGTGGAAGATACTGGCACCTATTATCTTACTAAATTGGATTTAAAAAGCATTAGAAGAGTGCGTGTGTCCAATTCTATTGCCCCTGCTGAGGGACTGTTTAGGATACGTGGTTGAGGGTAGACAACCAGAGTAATTTATCTGAGTTTACAAATTAGGGATCTCTAGCCCAATGAGATGGGCCAAATACCTTGCTTTTAGGCTTCCCTCTTAATTTAACTTTAATGATCTGGCCAGTAGATAAGACAGCAAGTTTTCAATTGATCTCCTTGCATTTTGTTGTGTTAACAGATTACCTTACAAACTGGTTGCTATATGTGCTTCTGAGTCCTATCAATTTGTTCCTCGGAGTTAAATGAATAAAAAATTAATTATAGGCGAAAAAAGCACTACTTCTTTGTGAAATGGCATACTTCCTAATAACCACAAAGGGTATCAGTAGATCTGTTAATGTTAGCCATCTGAAAACACATTTTAAAACTTCCCACTGCTTCTGTAGAAGACAAAAGATGTTGAGCAACAGGAATGAGAAAGCAGAAGTGAACCATAGTATGTAGGAGGAATGAAAAAGTGTAAGTCAGAAAGGAAGCAAGGTATTTTGCAGGAGTGTGAATGTGGGGTGGTGTTTTCTGCTGTTGCTTAAAGTGAGTGTGAAATTGAAGAGGCAATTACAAGCCCCAGGGCATGTTGAAAATGGACTTTTTATTAAAATGAGATTTGCAGACAAATTGAGAATCTAGATATGAAGTTGAATCTGGCTAGAAAGGACTGGAAAGTAGAAGGATGCTTAGCATTTGTAATTTACTTCATACAGTTAATATTACCTTAAATTTTATAATGGGTAAATTGCCTAAATAAAAAGGGTGACTATTTTCCTGATTTGGAGAAGATATTAAAGGATGAGTACTATAGATAAAGATGTGTTGTGCAATAAAATGCATACCAAAGGAGCAAAGAACACTGGATTATGTCTCATTATTTGGAAAAATGACTGGAGTAGGTAGCTTGTACTTCACAATTAGAAGCATAAAGTTCAATGCTGTTACAGAAAATATGCTTGTGCGTGACGAGACGCAAACATCTAAGACAAGTTATTTTCTTGAATAGTGCTGAGCAGCAAGTATAAAAGGCATCTTTCTAATGTTAAGTAGCAGGTCTTGGTGCTTTTTGTCAGACGTGTACATGGGTAGGCTGCTGGAGTCTTACGAGCAGATGTTAGAACGTGGAGTGAAGTGGGTGGTGCAGTTCAGTCAGGTGGAATCAGTGGGTAAGGTACGGAATCGCAGAATGACCATGTGAAGCTGTTAGATGCAAAAAGTAAGCAGAAGATAATATGGGAGCAGAGTTGACTAAACAGGAAGGAATGGATCAAAACTTCTATTAAAAGTTTTTTTTAAAGTAACTAGTGATAATGTAGTCCTGACTTTCTCTAACCAGGAAATACTTGTTGCCATGTACTAAATGTGGTGTGACCACAAACAGAAGGTGCTTGTTAAAGAGGTCTTGTGGTCTGTTGATTTTTAAATTGGCATGTAAGAACCGCTTATGCTAAATAAACTGTGGATATATGAAAAGTGATTTGTGGGGGAAAGACTAACTATTGATTATATACTTAATATCAGATTCTGTTGGGGACAGTTGTCTGAAAACATTAATAGAGGAAACGTAATCATTTTGCACAGAGTTTGAAGAAATAGAACAAGAAAGAAAAGCTGGCAGTGCTGCTGCTTTGTATGAGCTATATATATGTGAGCTTTACCCAATACAGCAAAGAACAGTTCACTAGACTGTGACTGACTAGACAGGCACTACTCACAGGTAAACAGAGCTTGGAGATGCAGCAGCTCTCTTCTTCATCCCCAATTTCTAAATGTCAGATCTGTAGGGCGATAAAGTAACAGATAACTTAAGTTGTCTTTTCAAGAGCATGAAGTGTGCTTTTTATCATGACTTGAAAAGGGCTGTTTCTGCAGCTTTACTTGAATTCTACTAATCCACGAGAGATATTTGCAATAGTGGGACTCTGTCAGGAAGGAAAACAGCAGTGCAAGTAATAACATAAGGTGGGTTCGGTGTTTAAACATAACAGCAAATCTTTTTTTTGGGGATTTTTTTAAGTGTGTTCTGGAAAGGAAGTAAAATGCACAAACAAGCAAAATAAGAAGAGAGAGCAGCAGAATGAAATAGATGGGAAGAAAGTGGAAATAAGCTTGAGAAATCACTTTTTCATTTTTATAATCCAGATTGAAAACAAAGGGAAGAATTACGTATATGTGACATCAGAAATAAATGAGATAGTGAGTAGTGGTTGCAATTCAGTACCATTCTCCAACTAGAGAAATCATTGAACAGTTTTGTCACCACAAAACTTTGTTTTAGAGGTTACCTATAAAGAAATATTTCTCTGTACAGCCTCTGGCTAGTCTCTTGGTAGTGGTGCTTGAAAGTTATGCTTGCTTTTCAAAGTGTTAACATCAATAAAGTGCCTTACTGCAGGCCTAAGAGGCCATCATTTTCTTTAAGGGAGTAGAGGCAGATGCTAGTCCTAAAGATTTGTCTGGATGTGGAAGTTAATTCAAATTGCACTAAGGTGTAAATTAAAGCACAATAGCTATAACTCAGTCTCTAATCTCTTGTTTCTTAATGAAGTCCTTATTCTTCACACTGGAGTAGATATTAAGGAATTAGTTCAGGTAGATAGTTCTGTAATATTACAAACTATACTAGTAGCAAAGTTAAGTTTCTTTACTGCAATACATTAATTTTTATTCACTTTTAGTTCAGTCTATTTACCATAGGTTTGTTCAGCAAGATTGTCCAGATTCTCAGTCCTTGTATTACTGCTCTTCTAGAATTTGCTGATACTTAAGGATATTCTATTCATATATACTTCTGGATTCATTTATTTCATGATGCAGCTAAAAAATAAAGGTATTGGGTTTTTTAGTCTAATAGATTTAGCAAAAAGACATCTTCCACTTACAGATTTTTATTTTAATTGGTAATTACTTGTTTGCATCGTTTTAAAAATCAAGAATGATTTAGCTTAATTTCAGCTGGGACATATGTTACTGTGTTTTCAGAGCAGCATTTCACAATTTCTTCATTTGCACTCTTTTCTGAAAAGACTTCTGCTCTGAGCTGCTCCCTTGCTGCCCACGAGCAGGCACAGTTGAGTTCCTCCCTTTCCTGAACTTCCAGATAAATCTAGTTTTATGCTCACAGTTTTGGGAATAGTCTTTTCAAGTCTTCAGTCTTTTTTTTTTTTTTTTTTTTTTTTT
>JAAGAY010135439.1:0-33688 GCA_011801015.1 Ardeotis arabs
GGAGCGTGGCCAGCAGGTCGAGGGAGGTGATTCTCCCCCTCTACTCTGCGCTGGTGAGACCCCACCAGGAGTACTGTGTCCAGTTCTGAAGCCCCCAACGTAAGAAGGACATGGACCAGTTGGAGAAGGTCCAGAGGAGGGCCACGAAGATGATAGGAGGGCTGGAGCACCTTTCCTATGAGGACAGGCTGAGAGACTTGGGGCTGTTCAGTCTGGAGAAGAGGAGGCTCCGGGGAGACCTGATAGTGGTCTTCCAGTACCTCAAGGGGGCCTACAAGAAAGACGGGGAGAGGCTGTTCAGTGGGGCCTGTTTTGATAGGACAAAGGGTAATGGTTTTAAAATAGACGGAAGTAGATTTAGATTGGATATTAGGAAAAAATTTTTTACAATGCAAGTTGTAGAACACCGGAACAGGTTGTGCAGAGAGGTGGTGGAAGCCTCATCCCTTGAAACATTCAAGGCCAGGCTGGATGGGGCTCTGAGCAACCTG
The DNA here is from genome assembly GCA_011801015.1 of Ardeotis arabs. Lineage (NCBI taxonomy): Eukaryota > Metazoa > Chordata > Aves > Otidiformes > Otididae > Ardeotis > Ardeotis arabs. Next base: position 492 of record JAAGAY010135439.1, read on the forward strand.
ATCTAGTCGGGGATGTCCCTGCTTTTTGCAGGGGGGTTGGACTAGCTGACCTTTGAAGGTTCCTTCCAACCCTAACTGTTCTATGATTCTATGATTCTATATTAGAAACTAATTAGAAACTCAGTTATGCTAACCTTATTAAGAGTCAGCTTTTGATTGGGACACATGACTAGACAGACAGAAGAAGCATAAAGAGACAACATGGCTTTTTTTAGACCTTTAAGTATCTTTTAATATTCATTTGTGTACAGTTATTTTAGGTATTGGTTATACTCCTCTAGTACTCCATTCCAGTCCTATTTTTGGTAGGTTTTTTTTGTTTCAGAATATTTTAAAACTGAAACTTTTACTATGTTTAAGTAAAATCTGTAATTCCATTTTCTCCTCTGCTAAAATTAAAATGTCACCTGAACTCAGTACCCTGATGAAAGCCATCAGTTGCCCAAACTGTGTAATACCATTATGCTATTATTGCACACAACCAAAGTCACATTATTCCTTCTGTGAAACTGGAGAATACTTTTGTGAACATATTTTGCTCTCATGAGTTTTTGAGAAAGCAAGTATGATCAATTTTGCCCAGCTTCATACACAAGTGACACATCAAATCTGTCACCCACAGAAGCTGGGAGTAAGAAAATTACAAAACTCCTATTTGGATTGATGTTGCCATTTAAAGTAATTTTCAGCAAACTGTTTATAGATGTATCTGGCCTTCTTTCTTCCTTATTTCTTAAACTTTTTATATTGAGAAAAAGCTGTTCTACAGCTTTGAAAAAACATTTCTTGAAAAGCAAAGCATATCAATAACAAGCTAAAGAGTATTACCAGCTTGGATGGCACACAGATCAGTCAGGAAACTAGAGGTAAAGTATAGTAGATGGAATAGTATTCTAATCTGCCTCATTCAATTCTTAAATCAGATATGAGAAAATCTGTTGTATACTGTGCATTAAAGATTTCAAAATGAATACACCTTAGCTTTCTGTAACTGCTGAAGTTATATGGCCAAAAGTGATAGCACCTTAGAGCTTCATTCTGCTGTCATTCAGATTAATACTATTTTAGCAGTGGAGTTTCCTGGGAGCAGACTGAGCACAAAATAGAGCACTAATTCCTTGCAAATTCATGCTTTTAATAATCAACACTGAAAGTTTTCCTTAGGTTTATACATAGTGTTGATAAGATGTAAAGACAGAAGCACAAAAAAATCTGTGAATAGTAGGGCTGTTGTGGCTGTTGATTTGAATTAATCATATAATATGGATAACACAAATGATGATATCTGTCAAAATAAAAAAAGGGTTTTTTCAGTTATAGAACTAAAAGAATGTGTTCTGAAGATGCACAAGCATCAGTTAATTGTATCAGAAAATCTATTGGGCAAAAAAAGTGAAAGACACTAGCTCTTTTTAAATATAGAGGAGTATAGAGTAGTTTAGCTACAAGCTTTTTAATTTGAAAGAAACTTTAAAAAATCTGTAAACTTCAAAATTAATTTTGAAAATGAAAAATTTAACTAATTCTTCTGGCCTTCTTTACATTGTTAATCCTATCTTTTCCATTTCACACACTTTTTCCAGTAGTAGGACAGGAAAAGTAATACTAGGAATAAAGGAAGATAAGAAGAGAAATAAGAGTAAAACCACCATCATAGACTGTCAGTATAAAAGACTTCTGGCTATTTTTGTTTCTCCTTACTGTAGAGGAAATGAAACAGTGTATGTGAATAACTTAAAGTTACTTAACTTATTAAATTTTACAAATGTGTTTTTATTTATGTATTTATATTTGTATTTACAGAGTTATCTGCTTATTTCAATAATATTTATATAATATATAATTGAATAATATCTCAATTGTAATATCATATAAATACATAAAATACAGATTGTATCTATATAAAACATAATTATGTTTAAATGCATATGTAGAAATATATTTTATGCATTTATATTTTTACATTTACATATAAATGCATAAATACATATTTTAATTTGTAAAAGTATAAACTTTGAAGGAATAGTGGGATTGAGATTAGTGGTAGCTGATCTGCTGATGTAGGAAGCACTAAGATTGTTCTGTTGGAGGTTTATTGGTAAAGGAACTTTATAGATACTGCTCTGTCATTTCAAATAGAGACAAAATGACCTTTACCTCTCAAGGCTAAAAACTATTATAATAGGCTCTTGAAAGAACAAAAATCCATCTGTTTTTATTAGTGTAATCAATGCAAAAAAGTACCTTTTGGAGACTGTAGCTAGCAGGTAACAGTTAGACAAAAGGTTTGGGATCGTTTCTGACAGATTTCACTCAAATATGTATTCTTCTAAAGGTTTATGAACTGTTCTTTAGAAAATATATGCCCTCTTAGTGAATGACCATAAGCATCTGTCAGAGATATTGTTGCCTGATGACTTTAGGGAGTTAAGGTTTCATTTGAAATAAATAATAATAATTAAAATGTAAAAAGAAGAAGGCATCTTGGTCTCATCCAGTTACTTAATCTGTGAATATACCTAAGCAAGCATATGTATATGTAACTATAATAAATATGCTTACATGTAAGTAAGTATATAATATAAATAATATACTATAAATATGATGTATGTATGCATATGGATATAATAGTATAATGAAATGTAATGAAATTAAATTATATAATTAATCTATTAGTAGCATATATATATATGAGTAGTAAGAATAGCACTAAATAAATCCATGTATCAGTTTTATATACAAATAAGTAAGTTTGTGACACCACAGTCACATACTGTTTTTAAAGTAACTGAACGAGACACTAAAACTAATTGCGTGCTTTTTCATACAAATTATGTCTGACTTTATTTTTATTAAGGACCCCAGTGATATTTAAAGGGAGAGCTTGAAAGGCATTATCATGTTGGATTTCCTCCATGTTGATCTGGTTACTGTTATTTAAGTTAACTGTTTAACAATAATTATGGTATGTCTCCCTTGTGAAGTATGTTGTGTTTAACGAGAAATAATAGACCATTGCTTTAGAGCACTAGCAACACTAACACTTTGTCTATTTCTGTCATTATTCCACCAGCATGTGATCACTTCTTTTAATCAAAAATAGTTCCATATTTCCTTCATCTTACCTGAGTTTTTGAAGATTCTAACAGGGCTGATCTATGGACTTTCTGCCATTAGTAGATTTACAATCATAAATAGTTTAATGTATATCTGTAATAGATATTATACTGATTAAAAAAAAAGATGAAAATGTCATGCTTTTGCTACAGTGGACCTTTCAATTCAGTTGAACATACTGTTTTGACCAAGTTTGATCCTTAAAATCCAGGATCTTAATTGAATAGATTTCTCACAAAGTAGTGTCGACACCTGGACAACATAAGACAATTTAACAGAACATTGATACACTATGTGAGGATAATATTGAAAATAATCTTGCAATTTTACAATCTTGCAATTTGTATTGAGAAGTAAAATTAGTTCATATGTAAGTGGAATTTAGACCTAATTCTTTTATATTTTAAAGCCATTTTTATAGCATTTGGTCCAGGCTTTAATAGAAATGTAAATGTGGAGATAGCAATACAGAATATTTATTGAGGGTGACATTGTGTGTAGTCCTTGAAATTAAGAACAGAACAGTTGTCTACAGGAGATATAGTGTCACGGAAATCTTGATTAGTGACAGGCCTTCAGGAATTTTCCTTGATCTTACTTTTTTCTAAGTGAATCTACTAAATGGAATTAAATTAGACAATGTTTCTATGGAATCAAACGAAACCTAAATGTGGACGTGATTTGAATATTTTTTTGCCACTAATTTCCACTTATCTCCTCTGGTAAGTTATTCTAACTTCATGACACTTTGCAAATTGTTCTCCTATCCATCTCCACTTTTGTCCACTCCACTCAGTCCTCAAATTTTACAGTATTTCAGAGAAAACAAAATTTAATAGGTGCATTGGATTGGAATTCTGTGATAATTCTTTTGTGACTTTTAAGAAAATAATCAAGATACCATCCTCTACTTAGATTTATGATACAGGAGCAGAGGAGTCGCTCATAGTTTTCCAGTAGTTCTCAACAGCCTAGTGGATTTAAATTACATTTTAAAGGACTATAGTTTCAGTTTAATACTTAGCAATCAACTTGCTTTCAATTAAATAATAAAAGGAATTTCTAGGAGCATGATGAGAATCAAGGAGGAAAACTAGTCAATCTATGCATGCTTTAAAGTGTTCTTTCAGAAGAATCATAGCAAGAAAAAATCTATTATTTCTAGAATTTCTGCCTCTTTTATTTTTAGGTGAATTATAACAATGATTTTCTGAATGCTTTACTATTTTATTTGTTGTCTCTGCTTTCTGTAGATATATTTTCTGAGAAACAAGATTGTTAAATAAATGGAAGTCATAGAGGGGAAAAAAACCCATAGATCTTTGAATAGTGCAAATAAGAAAGGCATATTACATATGCTACTAAAATTCCAAATTATGCTTTGCCTGGATAATTCAGAAGAAGCTAAGCAAAGCTAAGAGCTTTAAGCAGGACTTGAAAAGCAGTAAAATTTGTCTTTTCTTGGAAGGGGTAGATGTATGACTAGAAATTAATTTAAAAAAAATAAAACATGGCAAAAGCTAGAACACAGACTCAGTTTTCTGAAAATAGTTATGAAGGTATGTTCTGGTTTTCTTTAGTGAGGAGGGGCCTAAGGTGGCAGCTTCTGTAGGAAACTGCTAGAAGTTGCTCCCCTTTGTTCAGTGGACTTGGCCAGGCCTAGGGTGGACCTGCTGCTGACCAAGGCCGAGCCAATTGGTAGCAGAATGTTCCCTGATAACGCCTCTGCGATAAGGTATTTAAGAAGGGGAAAAACAGAGAAAAAAAGGTAGAGAAGATGTGAAGAGGCTGAGCAGGGGCAGAGAGGGGGAGGCATGAGCCTTGTGGGCCTTGCAGGCCTCATCCTCTGGCCTCCTGCTGGGCAGCCAACTGGGCCCGACTAGGCCCGGACTGGCTGCAAGAAGTGGAGAGGAGATGAGATGTGAATGAGATGTAAAAAGGATCCTGAGAGGCGTCTGCCAGCCTGTTGTGAAGAATTTTTCTTGTGAGAGGAACGGCTGCAGACACCAAGGTCAGTGAAGAAGGAGGGGGAGGAGTAATGCAGCTCCTGGCCGAGATTCCCCTGCAGCCTGTGGTGCTGCCCATGATGGAGTAGGCTGTTCCTCTGCAGCCCATGGAGGCCCACGGAGGAGCAGAGATCCACCTGCAGCCTATGGAGGACCCCACGCCGGGGCAGGCGGATGCCTGAAGGAGGCTGTGTCCCGTGGAGGGCCCGCTGGGGCAGCTGTTCTGGAGAGACAGCACCCTGTGGAAGAGATGACCCACGCTGGAGCAGTTTCACGAAGGACTGCAGCCCGTGGGAGGGACCCCACACTGGAGCAGAGGAGGAGTGTGAGAAGTTCTTCCCCCAACGATGAAGCAGCGGCGTGAAACAACGTGTGATGAGCTGACTGTGACCCCTATTCCCTCTTCCCTCCCTGTGCTGCTCGGGGTGGAGGAAGATAGTAGAGGTAACGTTAAACCTGGGAAGAGGGAGGGGTGGGTGGAGGTTATCTTGTTCTCTGTCTCATTATCCTGCTATTTTTAGTAATAAATGAATAGTTTTCTCCAAGTTGAGTCAGTTTTGCCCGTAACGGTAACTTTAAGGATTTTCTCCCTGTCCTTATCTCAAACCTCAAGCCGTTTTTGTTATATTATCTCCCCCTATTCTCTCAGAGGGTGGGGGGACTGAGAGAGAGACTGCGTAGTCTGGTCCCGATCAGCGCTGAACTACGACAAGGTATTAACAACTGATCATACTGAAGATTTTCTTATCCTCTGATTTTTTTTTTAAATCTTTGAAGAAATTACAGACATGTAAATGCATATTCCCTTATTGGGGTGACATTGGTCATTGAGAGGATAACGGGCTACCTAGAATAACTGTTAAGCTCTCATTTACAGTAACCAGGTTAGACTAGAATGATGTACAAAACTATTTATAAACTATTTTTTTCTAGGTTTATGTATATAGTACAGGGAGCGAGGCTTGTCAAAAAACATATGTGGAAGTTTTCTTTGTGAAAGGCAAGAGGAAGAAGAGAAAGAGGAAGAGGTACTGATTCCTGGAAGGAAAGAAAATAGGGAGAAGTGTGCAAGTGATGTGAGGAGCAGGAGGTCAATGTCTAGGGATTATTGAGGCAGCTGAGGTTACTCTGAGGGCTTTCAGAGCCATTGAATCCCATGGGAGCCTTAGGACACTGTGAACAGTCTTGGCAAAGCTGTTTCAAGTTGTGTCTCAGTGAGCTACAAAGGGCTCAGATCAACTTGCCTTATCATTGTATTTTCTTTTTCTATGATCATGCATATTTTTAACCCTTTACTAACTATCTTAATAAGCATGGAGTAGGGTTAGAGAACAGCACACCTAATCAGTCCTTCAAAAGAGAAACTAAATTAATAAAAACATCCAAAAACGATCTCCAAAACAGAAAAAAGTGGGTGGAAGTTTCCCAGTAAAATGGAAACAAACAGCTGAGATCTTACATGGAGGTAGTAGTAGCTGGGGAGTTTCTACTCTTAAATATATAGATTGAGTCTGAGGACTGAGGTCTAAGAACTAAGGTCTAAGAACTGAGTACTAACTTGACTGCTGAATGTGAAGGCTGTGCACCTGAAGAGTTATGCAGACAGGGATGTAGGAAAAAAGCTGTTATGCATGGGTACATATGGTACCATTGTAGGAATGGAGGTTTACCTCAGGATACTATGCAGAGCAAATAAGCTAAGGATCTTCATCTTTTGAAATACTACCAGTTGCATATGAGAGGTCTATGATGTAGTTAGAGATCTGGAGTCTCATTCATGAAAGATGTAATCGTGCAACGAGGAAAGATTCAGGCATATCATGAACTTTTGAACCCTATGGAAAGAAGATCTCATCTGGAAGGAAAGATTCCACCTTAATTCTAATGGAACTAGACTGTTAGAACTCAAAATTTAAAAGGTCACACAAAACCACTGGTTGAGAAAAATTGAAAGCCACAGAAGAGCATCTGGTTTGAGTTGACAGCACTGAAGCGTGCATGACTAAAATTTAATGTGTTTCTGAAAAGGCCAGGAGGAAAATAAAATAATAATGACAATAAATAAGGCAGGCAAATTAGATATCTAAATGCCAGCTGACTAGGGCACACAGTATTGAGTGAGGGGGTGAAAGTAAAACTTACTAGTTCTGAACGACATTAATTCGGACATCGTAAAAATAAAATAGGACACTAGACTGCTTAGCATCAAAAAACTACCCTGATATAATAGAAATGTCACAGATCTTATGGAAAGAGATTACTTACTAGGATAGGGTAGTGCCTGGCTAGCACCTGTACAGGACCAGTGAAGTATCACATACTGTGAGCAGTTCTGTACTGAAGTGTTTGAAGGATTACATAAAGTATCATAGCATAAAAATGGTCCAGCAAAAGAGAAATTTCTACTTTAATATGAAAAATCTAATATTAAGGCTATAATATTGATCATTGCTCAAGACAAAAATGGAGCTCAGGAACAGCTGGGAAGCTGGAAATTTGGAGTATGGGGATATTAATAGTGAGAGATTTCAGCTGTCCACAAAAAGACAGGATCAGTGCCATATCAAGATGGGATGTAGAACTAAAATTTGGGATTTAATGAATGACTACAATAAAAGGCACCATTCTATTTTTTCTTTTGATTAAATACATGGAGTCTAATTTGAAAGATTAGAGAGTAAACTGCTCAGTACAGTTAAATTTAACATTGTAGTAGAGAGAATAGGCCAAACAAATCCAGCACAGACATTCAACTTCAGGAAAGAGAACTACATAAGTTACTCAAACCTCAAATAAACAAACAAAGAAAACACCACCACCCTAAAAGAAGCAGTGTAAAAAGCAGCTTGGAAACTGGTACAAATAGATGCTCTACTAGAAGTCCACATAAACTGTGTGCTAAAATCCCATGAGAAAACAAAGAAGCCAGAAGCTTTGGAGTTAGGAATGATCTGCCAGGAGGAAAGACTGGCTTTTGAAAAATAGTTATCCTGTCCTGATGAAAATTGGAAGATCCATAAAATAAAATGGGTGAAATATGCATATGAAATTAAGACAGTTAAAAAATATTAATAGAAGAATGCTTTTCAGGTGTTGCTGAACTGAGAACAAATAATTTTACAATGAAAGAAGGATTGTGGACACGCTCAGATTAAGTATAATCCTTCAATGATATAAGGATTCTTATGGTAGCACTAAGACCTTAATACTGTACAGGGAGAGGACAGCACTTTGATGCCTTGAGATACAGGAAAATTTAGTTTATTGTACTATATTTTTTCTTTGTTTTTTTTTTTCTTTGGGTTTTTTTTTTATTTTTTCCTATGATCTATTTTCCACTAACTTCAGCCAAGTCTATGATGTACTTTTGGATTTACAGAACAAACTTAAAGAAGTTGTTTTCACTATGATTACTCAACTACACATCAAACTCTGCTCAACAGTTTAAATCTATCTGAAGGGATTCACTGCAGCTACTAAGTTCAGGTGGGTGGAGATTTAGTGAAAACCATGACAATCTTTAGATGGACTATCTGAAAAGTACTGGTTGTCCAGATGATTTTCCTAGTAGGTGACTCAGCCTGCTGTCTTTTCCAAACCACATGATCAACTTAAGAGAAAAAGAGTAAATGTTAAAATAGAGCCTCTCTTTTCTGACAAGTCTGAACTTTTACTTCCTCCTGAATAAAGTGATTAGTAGAAGGAGTTGAGGTGGGCAGAGATGAGCTGTAATTTTTCCCCTTTCTTTTCCAACTCATGCATTTTCGAGGTATGTTGATCTGTTTGGGAACAGCTTCAGATAAACTGTGTTATTGTAATATTGTTATTGTAAAGGACTTCAACTTACAGAATCAGAACCAGAAAATTGCACTGCAATCTGACTGAACAACTCTCATTCTCTTCAGAACACATTTTATTTTACAAAGTAATATTTTAAAGTTAAAATACTAATTCAGAATATATTTCATCATTTTCACTTCATCTTTGCCTTTTAAAACAAGCCATTTAATAAGTCTCTCACTTTAAAATAAAAGAAACTTGCTATGTCTTATGCCTTGTTTTCAATTAAGATAAATTAAGATAAACAGTATTTCATACAGGAAAGAAATGCACAGAACACTTTTTCTTCATATTTTTTTACTTTCTTTAAAAATACCAATATTCTAGGCCAAAATTCAGTGATTCATGCTTTTCCTAATAAGGAGGGACACAATTTGAAGACAACCAGTGTGATATTCTTGAAGTACTCTAATGAATTAAAGCTCAGTCTGGAAAACGTTATTAATGTCATTGTCCATATTTAAGTGGGCTGATACACATTTATCTTACCATCTGTATAGGACAGAGCTGAAGTGTTTGTGCTATGTGATAACCCTGAAGAAAATATTACTTCACTTAGACAGTGTTCTCCTATGGGAAATTCCTATCAAACGTAGAATTATACCACTGCTGTAGATTCTGACAGATACATTAATAATTTTTCAAAAAGAATGTATTTCTCTATTGAATTCTATAGATTTTTAAAGTCATTCTGCAAAAATGTTTATTTTTACTAGAACTCACTTTGTACAGACTGCTTTAGAGTAAATCATCCTGTTCTATAAATTAAAGATATGTAATCTGAAAAGATACGAGGAACTGCGGAGCCAGGAAAATGTCTTAATTTTCCATGTTTCAAATATGTGCCAAAAACTGCACAAAAAAATACGTTATCTCTTGTCAAGACTAAACATGTTGTGAAATAACTTTTAAAGAGACAAATACAAACTCCTCCACCTCCTCACCCATTGCTGATAATAAATGTAGTACTCTTTGGTCTATATATATTATATTAACTGTGGAAAGTATCTCGAGTGTCTGAGGAGGTGGGAATATGTGCTTTTCTTTCAGGGCAGAGGACATAGTGCTGTCTGACAGCTAAGAACATAATGTATTTAAAAAAAAAAAAAAAATCAAGATGCAATAGGGTCTTTATACATTTTTTTGAGACTTTTCTTTCTATGAAGAAGGGAGCAGATAGTGACACCAGGCATAATTTTTCCCATTGTTAACATTTTCAGAATAGGAATTAACAGTCTATGCTTGTTTGATTAGATGATAATAAAGTCCTTTAAAACTCATGAAGTTCAGAAGACCAAGTGCAAAGTTTTGGACCTGGGTCAGGGCAAATCCCAATATCAATACAGTCTGAGGGATGAATGCATTGAGATATTACTACTTAACTATCCTGTCAACCAACTGTGATATAAAAAGCAGCTTATCATGATCTCAAGAGAAGAAAAAGTAGCAAACTCATGGGAATTTTTAACAGAAGATCTGTTCTTGAGCAGCAGGAAGCAAGAATAAGAAACACAAAGGTCTGGTCTTCAATTATATATACATCTATAGAAATATATAGATGTATATATAATTAAAGTTTTTAAATCTCATCTGAGGGATTAAGATATATGGTGCATTGAAGAAGTATTTGAGTGCTTTTCACAAATCAAAATGTTAACATGGGTATTTTTCTCTGAATGACATAAAGAATTAGTAATTTTTTGTTAGTAGTAGGTTTTTTTGGAGGTAATGGAGGACTTAATTGTTTTTGAAAACTCTTCTGTACCTTCAGCATTTGTATTTTATCTACTGTATAAAATTGAAGTGTGTTGACGCTTTTGATCTTGGGTAAAAGTTGTAGGTGTTTATAGCATTTCAGTGAATTAACAATTTGTTATGGTCTTATGTTAGACTATATGAAGCCCATGACTCGTGAGGATCCACCTTCAATGGTCCTCTCTTCTCCACTGTTATGTCATTGAAAAAGTTTCAGAGGGAAGTCAGGATTGCAGGACAGAGAGACTGTCTAGAACCAGCTCGTACAAGGCTTGAGAAAATAGAATGGGGCTGTTGCAATGTGTCCTGGGCTCCACAGGCAGCTGGTATTGACAGTGGGTCATATTTATTGTTGAATATGATCTGTTATGTCATGTTTGTTACTAGAAGTAAATTATTATGAGCACATTGATTTAAACATAGTCTTCTAGTGATCAGAAGTAGCTGCATGCATATTTGTCATTCTGTCAATTTGTCGAATACAAAAGCCATGACAGTTTAAAATAAATCTGTATTTTAAGTGGAGTGTGTCATTGCAGGCAATATTCCCATATAGCAGGATTTTGGGCTTCTCAGAAATCAATTACAAATAAGTACTCTTTGTCTAGAAATTCATCTCAGCCAGAAACTGGAACTGACAAGAATCTTAGTTGCAGTATTGGCTTTTTTTTTTTAACATGTATTCCCCTTGTATAGGTTGCCTATACATTTTGAATAAAGCCTATATGAACAGTCTGAAGGAGCTGGAAGTGAACAAATAGCCATCCAAAGCCACTCTTTAATTTTAGACAAAGTAAAGACTTGAACCATTTTAAAAAGTTTCTATTTAGCCATGAAGTCACCTAGTGGCTGGTTGGGAGAATCTGTGGCTTAGTAGAAATGGATGGTGACGGATGCTGATATCCACACAGTACTTTGATGCTGCTTGTGGTCATGGAGCCTTACTGTTTAATTTTACTTAATCTTCTCTCACAAAGATTTCATACAAGTTTAACAGACTTCCTGTGGATTAATTTCAGCTAGATGATTTTGCTGAATACAATATAAGCTATTGAGAAAATAATAAATGAAGGAATGTATTTTTGTCAGTAACACCTCAGAGATTTTGTTCTTGGATATCCCATATGTTGTTCATGTAACCAAAGGTAAATCACTTAATCCAATGTCCTAATTCCTTTGTAAAACCAGGAAAAAAATCAAGTAGTTAATTTATTTAGCATTAAGACTATATAAGTGACTCCACAAATAGTTTCTGTTCTCCCAGATGTCATCCATTCAGTGAGTGGATGTCTTATATATGATGGTAAAAGCATATGTATTGGGTTTACGAGGCAAAGTTTTGGTAGTGGGGGAGGCTACAGGGGTGGCTTCTGTCAGAAGATGCCAGAAATTTCCTCCAAATCCAACAGAGCCAGTTCCAATGCAGACATCAATGTCAGTGAAGAAGTGGGCAGAGGTGCTCCAGGTGCTGGAGCAGACATTCCCCTGCAGCCTGCAGTGAAGACCAAAGTGATGTAGGTTGTCCCTGTGCAGCCTATGGAGGTCCATGATGAAGCGGAAATCCACACTGTGGAGGATCACACGCTGGAGCAGGTGGGTGTACTCTGAGAGAAGCTGTAATTTCATGGAGAGCCTGTACTAGAGGAGGCTTCTAGCAGGACCTGTGGCCCTGTGGAGAGGAGCCCGCACTGCAGCAGGTTTTCCCACACTGGAGCGAGGGAAGAGCATGAGGAAGAAGGAGCCTCAGAGACAACATGTGATGAACTGACTGCAACACCCATTCACCTGTGCCGCTTGAGGAAAGGAGGTAGAAAAGTCAAGAATTACGTTGAACTTGGGAAGAAAGGAGAGTAAGAGGGAGGGTTTTTTAAGTTTTGTCTTTATTTCTTCACCCTGATTTGATTTGATTGGCAATGAATTAAATTAATTCCTCTAAGTCAAGTCTGCTTTTGACTCTGGTGGTAAATGCTGAGTGATCTTCCTGTCTGTACATTGGCCAATGAGCCTTTCATCGTATTTTATCTCCTCTTTCCAGTGAGGAGGAGGAGTGACACAGCGGCTTGGTGAGCATCTGGCAGATACATCAATCCACCATACAATCTGATATATGTACTAATTTATGCCAGTAAAGCAGTATGAGGTAGTCCAAACCTCTAGGTAAATACACAGGTATTTTATATTTATGACAAGAAATGGAAAATGTTTTCAAGCTGAAGAAAAAATAAAGACATTTACCTCATTTCTCTAAGATAGAACTGTTACTAAAAGGAAAAAAATAAACAAACTATGAACTAGATCTAGTGTATAATTCATCAATACTAATTAAAATCTTGGTAAAGGGAAGGGAAGTTTGGACTTCTGGTTCCTTATTTTAGTGTATTATTTTTAACCCAAAAATACATTTTAAAATATTTTCCTAGCTGTTTCTTCAGGTTTTTTTTTTTTGAAGAGTGACTTCCCCTGATGCTTTTCCTCTGTCTTTTCCTTTCGTCTTTCTTTTCCTTTTCCCCCTACATTACATTCACAAGTTTCAGAACAGCTTCTGCTGGAAATTTCTGTTTATTTTGGAGGCATCATAACTGTTTATACCACACTGTTAGGATTCATGGGAAAAACTATTTCATCCCAGATGTCATATATCACAGCATTACAGAGTTGTTACTAAATACATGTAATTTAACATTATAGGTATTGATTTTCACTTTCTTTTGTTTCATAATAACTAACATTGATATAGTAACTTGAAATATTAACTGTTTTTCTTTCTTTCTTTGTAAATTTCACTAAGAGCTGAAATCTATTGATTTCTTAGTAACTTCCCATAAAAATGGATAAACTCTGAATTTTAAAGAAAATATGGCCTTCTATCTATGCATTGTAGTGTCTACTGGAAAATATACACCAGGGCCAAAAAAATTCAGTTGCTGGGGTTTTTTTTGTCGTTAAATTATTTTTCACTTCTCACACATTTTTGAAAAGTTGAATTTATAATGTGTAGAATACACCTCTCTTCAGATACTAGGATAAGTTATTAAAACTCACCGTCGAACTTTGTTATATTCTAAAAATATTTGAGCACAGGAAAAATTAAAGGTTTTTTTTCACCCTGGATTATTTCATAGAAGTAAATAGTTTAATTTAATCTCATATGCTGAAGCACTTAATTTAGAAGTAAGACACTCTACTTCATGTCAAGTTAAAAAGCAGTGTGATTTCAAACTATAATCCAGAGGCAATGACTTTAGTTTAGGACTAAATTTATAATTAATGTCAGACACAGGTATATGTTGATTTATTAAAGCTCTTTAAATATTGAATTCTTCATTTCCACATTTCGATCAATTTACTTCAAACTTCACATCTCATTCCTGTTTTAAATTCCATGAGGCTGATTCTTCTGTACCTCATTTCTAGAACTATATTCCATCCTAATAGGGAAATCCTGGTTTCTTGTCCTCACATTAAAAAAAGTCTAAGGTAATTGATTGCAGGTGAAATGAACTGTAGACTTTTCAGTTCAGTGTTGTAGTATTCAATCTCCTGTTTGAATGTAAAATAAATATAATCAAAGGAAAGATTTATGTACAGAGATTGCTCTTTGGCCCTTGGCATTTGTCCAGGTTGTCCAGATGTCATATTGTCTGAAGAAAGTGAATTTTTAAAATGTTTGACTCAAAATATAGAATATTCTGTGTTCTTTCCTGTATTTTAGATGTATCAGAGAGGTAGGAGTGGTTGCAGAGGACATGTCAGAGCAGTTCTGCAATGGTTGAAGGACATTTGTGTGAGTATGGAGTATGTTTTTATAGAGCAGATATAGTATTCTTTATCTGCCATACATATAAAGAGAATTTTCAATGTGATGACAAGAACAGGAGTCCTTTAAGAAGTAGTGTGACAACTAAACATTTCTTTTGGTTCTATTTCAGTGTCTGAGGTGTATCATGTAGTTTCTTCAGTTTTACAATACACTGTATGAAATGCCAGTGCTGTTTCAAAAGCTAACACTTATAGATAGAGAAATAGGCAGGCCTACATGTGTTAATATAAACACTTGGTAAGCCCAGATAAAGTCTTGATAACAGAGTGTGGTCTGTTTCTTCTTTCCTTTTATTTTGAAAAATTTTCTGTTTCTTGGTGGTGGTTTCCTTGGATGTGTTGTCTCCAAGGAATTAATTTTTTTTTTTTTTTTTTTTCCTAGAGTTAGATAGTATTTCCAGGCATAAACCAGCTCATCTAACTACTACTGATTTGGGAATCCTGATGTGACCACTGGGCATGCATAAGTCATATATTAGGAAGAACAGAACTCATCGCACTCATGTACAGCTGTTAATGAGCAACTGTGCAATACCCATAGACAATTAAATGGACTTACTGCACACTCATGCAATAATATTGCATACATAGCTATGTATACGTATAACACTTGCATAGTAGGTCAGATGCTTGATGCAATTGCCAGGATTAGTGTCCTGGAACAGACTACAAGAAATTCTGGATGAAATAAAGAACACCGATTCCTAATAAACTAATCTGTCACTGAAAACATCTGTTTTACATGCTGACCAATTGATGCTACATTACAAAGGCAAAGCTTTCTTATGTGCATAAAGAAGACATTGTTCTCTTAATCATTCTCACTGTGAAGCGTCTCTCCAACACCACCACTCTAAAGAACGAACAAGAGAAAAAGTGTGTGAGTAGGATTCACTTTACCTTTGACTGGCCTCACTACTCTTTAAGCCATTTGAAACTACTAACATCAGACTGTATGGGAAGTTCAGGCTGGTATTCATAAAATAAAGGGAGTATGTAGGCAGTCTGACCTGACATGAAAACTAAATCACATGGCTGAACAGGTGTGCTCTGACTGTGTAATATGGACATTGATTCATCTGGAAAATATCAAAATCCACAAAATGCAGGGTATTATGTTGTTCTTACTTTCTTTACTCACGCATAATAAAATTTTTCCCGAGTCTCAAGAATACATTTCATGCTTTATGTCTGTATTCATGACTGCTATTGATGAATTGAACCTGCATGCATCAACTGGAGAGTATTGCTAGTAAAAGAAGTAATAATACTGAGATTTAAAGAAATTTTAAACAGAGATCTGTTTCGCTAGTCTTTGAAATGTTAGTTACATTATTATTATGTCATAATTAAAGAAAAATGTAAACCAAAATTTCTTTAAAGCATAACTAGGAATAGTTCAATTAGTTAAAATCAATATCAAACCTATCTTATTACTCTTTGTTTTGTAAGTGCGTAGGTTTTCATTGTCAAATCACTAGTCCATCAGTAGTGAAGCTTTTGTGGGTACTGGTATAAGACTTTAGTTGTTTTTATTTATTTTTAAAAAATTGATGGGTTACCAACACAAGGAACAAAAATATCTTTTATCTAGGCGTTTGCCATGCACATTGGAATATAGATGCCCTAAAATATAGAGTGTAATGTTTCTATTCAACAGAAATCCTCACAACTTTCTCTCAACAGTTTAATGCGCCACACAGCACTTGTGACAGTGACGTGTGTTACGTGTTATGAGAAAAATTTGCTCAGTGAAAGTACTTGGCACTCTACTACATACGTCTTTGTTTTCAGGGAAGAAAACTCTGGAGCCAGTCTTCTGATATTCAGGTGAGAGAGACAGAACAGCCTTGCTGTAGTTGGAGTGAAAAATAGTGAATAGCAATCTTATGAGAGCACAAAGCTCATTTTTGCACAGGCGTCTCTGAAGAGAGTTACAATGGAACTGGATTAGCTGGAAACAGAGTACTTGCTCTGAATGCTGCATGGATTTGTTTCTTTCCACGAAAAGCTTTAGGGTTGGGGATTCCTTCCCCCCTCACCCCGACTCTTTTCTTTATTTTGTATTATATAAGAAGATGAATAGTATAATTGGTTTCTTTTCAAAAAGGGAGCTTTAGAGTGTCAAGTGTCTGTTACTACACAAATGGGAATTCCAACTGCCCCACAAATTTTGGTAACTGATCTACCTACCGTATGTTACAACTGAAATAACATATAGTTCATACATTACTTAGCACAAAGATATGTTCTGGCATATCCTCTTTGCTAGTCTTTCCTCTTACCATCATGAGCACTGGCTATGAGGTTTATTGCCTGAACTTCATATATACATCAATTGTGAAGGAATTTTAAACAAATTTTATTTTCACAGTATAGTATCACCTATTTCCTGTTGTTTGGTTTCAGTGAACAGAAATCACCACTAAATCAATCCGGTGATATCCGTTTAGTCCATGTAGTAACATCAAGCATATTTTACTGTGTTTCTCTAATATTGATGAGGAGGAGATGTAGCATCTTTTAAAAAATAATAAAGGTAGATATTTTCAGAATTGTTCACCATGCTAGCAAAGGGCCTAGACTGGATCAGAGGAAGAAAAGAAGAGATCATTTACTACCTTAGGTATGCTAGTTGGGTTTTTTTGTTTTTTTTTTTTTTAAGTTTTAATTTTTTTTTTCAAATATAAAAAGAAATTCTATGCAGAACTTTCACTTCTCTCTTCAGTTCTCACTCTAGTATTAACTGAACAAGAATAACTCTCTTTAACGATTAAGCAGTGGATGGAAGGGATTAGTATATGAGCAAAGTAAATCAGTTGATCTAGGATAGATAAGCTTACACTAAACCGGGGGAAAAGAGTATATGCACATGACAGTAGTCCCTAAATTTAAATCTTAGAAATAGTTCAGATAATATTATCAATATCAACAGTACCTTTAGTGAAAGTCTAAACTATTTCCATTGTTTTTATGAACATTTCTGTAGAATTATATACATATTGCAGAGTAATATTTATAACTTATGAAAACTTTTATACATTCTCTTACCTGACTGGGAAAAGCCAATAGAGTTCCTAGAGAGTTTCAGGATTACTGAAACAGTTGTTTAGCCCAGGTTAGAGCTACTCATCTTAAACTACTAAAAAATCATCTATTCTGGTTTTTTATTTTCTGGTTTTTAATTTTCTTGTTGGGCTTTCAGGAGGTGGAAAGAAGAGTACAAGACTGGGAGTAATTCATTTTTCAAATCAGGGTTATGAAACTTCCAGCAACTTAACAGACTAGTATCAAGAAACATATTTCTTAGTCATCTACAATGTAATCTGATAAAGTTTTTTGTAACTTCATAGATTATAAACATTTTTTTTTCCTTAACTCATCTCAGTATCTTTAAAAGCTATCGCACAATAATGCAATATTATAGAGCTATCTAATTTTCATTCAAATTACTTATCAAAGAAAGCGGAAGTCATGAAATACAAACATGTTAGTGTTAGTAGGTAGACTGAGAAATCCCAGTTTTTTTAAGGCTTTGCAAATTCATGAGAAAAGGAATTTTCAATAAAGGTCTTCTTTATTTAATGTGCTTCAAATAGAGAAGAATGTAATTCATCTAAATGGCTGCCCTTTATAAATAGACTGGAACATTTTAACTTTTTATATACTTAATGTAAATGAATCATTTTTATTTTCTCAGACATCAAAGGGGCAGTAAGATTAGGGCTGCACTGACTGCTTTTGTAGCTCTTATTCTGAAAGAAAAAATAATTTTTAAAAGACATGACATTTTCAAATGCTAAATCACCTTGTGTTTTTTATTTATATAAACATTTTATATGATACAGCAATTTTCTTAATCAATAAGTAATGAAAATTAAACAATTTTACATGCAAGCCTCTATACATGTAAAATGCAAAAAAAAAAAAAGAGATTTATTTAAAATAAACTACCAAAAAAATTATTTAAAGATCTACAAGTATGGCGTCTCAGTTTATCTCATATTATATAAGTCAGTAGTGTTTTACATTACTTCATTTAAATTCACATTCTGTGACTTTGTTAATCACTGCCTCAAGCAACTGTGAGATTGCTTCACTGTCTATCTACACACACACAATTATACTCACATCCTGGCATAAATCCTTGGATCATAACAGCTATTGGAGGGTCATTTCCGTGTGAATGGTACTTGCATGTTCTGAAGTAGCATCTGTTTCTATAGTTTCATTCACTAAAAGTACCCAGAAATAAGCCTGTAAATTGACCATGGACATAAAAGAGTTGTCACGCTGGCCATTGCTTTCAGCCTGAACCACCTGGGCAGCCAGTTGACTGGGAACCGGTGTACTTCTCTCAGCAGGAAAGGCTTGGATTTGTAGAGATTGTCTTTACTGGCTTCACTGTTTTTAAGGGAATATTAAAAGACAGACAAATACCGAATTAATAAAGCTAGAAATCAGTATCTCATTCTAAACTTGATGGATGTTAATGCTAAATTAGGCATTAATGTCATTAAGATGAAAGATAAGGTTGTTACCTCATGAGCTTGAAATCATAACAGTATTGAAAGAGATCAGTGATGATGTCCTTGTAATCTGCAAGCTTGCACAGCCCCAGTAAAATTACTGACGCGTGTTCTGTGGTCACAGTGCTGGACTACTGCAAGTGACAGAGTACAGACAGAGTAGAGGATGTGTGAGGTTTTTTAGTCATATATACTGAAAGCATTTATTTGGTAATGTCAAGTAGCATTCACATAATCTATCTGATGTTGCCACCTGATGTGTCAGTGTCAGATGTTGTCATGGCCACATATCAGAGAGATGCAGGAGGCCTCTTAGATTTCTTCTGTTGATTAGACTAAACCCTTTGAAATGAAACTGTAAAAGCCTGAATTAAAATTACAACCAGGCACCACTCCTTTTTCATACTCACACTTGGAATAGTATTCTGGTTTTGGCTGAACTTACTGGCTTGTAAAAGGAATGACATAAACACTATTCCTCAATAGTAATGATTGAAATCAAAAGAAACACAAATAGATTTTCCAGACTTGCTCTTTTTGTAAGTAGTATAATGTCCTGGATCAAATTTACCTTACAGAAACATTTTGCAATAAGCTGGGTAGTAAGATGGACATAGGCAGAAGCATTTGGAAAACATATGACCAAAGTAAATTTTTCAGAATGCCTTTTTGCCTTTGGAGAGCTCTTGATAAATGTCAAGGGGTATGAGCGAAAGGATTAGAGACATAGTTTCAACAGGGGTATACCTTATTATGTACCTCATATTTGAAGTTAAATACTGATCCAGCAAACAGTTCCTTGTCATATTTGCTAAAATTTAATAGCCTGTTAATAGCTGGTTTGGAGGTTGCTGCTCTGAAAATACAGCTTTCTGGAGGGAGTTAATACATTTTAAACATTAAGAAGGCTTACAAAGTTTCCTACTAATTCTGAAAATCCTCACTGAAGGTTCAGCAGCATATGAAGAACTCGATCCCCTCAGTGCTGTAGGTTACTTGCTATGCTGAAAGCCCAGCTTTGAACCTGCTTCTGTAGCGGTTAACCGCTGTGGATCATGGTGTCTCTATGTCAACTATTCAGTAAATGAGAAAAAAAACACATGCCAAATGTTATAATGTAGCTCTGGTGACTTCCCCAGCTTCTCACATGAAATCTGAGGCACATGCATTTTCTGGCGAATATGGTATCCTTTCTTCTCTGTGATGTTGTTTGGAAATTTTCCCAGTGTATAACTCTACCTTACAGTAAGTAGAGCAGTCTCATTGTGCATTTGAAAACTGACATGTCTAGATACACAAAGCAACCTCCTATTCTGATAATGCTCACTTTTGTATATGTGATGTTGACACCCAATGTGATATTGTTAATATTAAGATTTCTAGATTAACAGGCTGTATGTCTAATACATCACCTACTGGAGAAGCAGATAGCAGTTATATGGTATCATCCTCTGGTGATACTGCTTTTCTGTCTCTAGCATAACACCTCATATCATTTTTTTTTTTTTTTTTGCCTTACACTCCTCTACTGTGCCTCCCAGGGCCTTTTGTGCCTCCTACAATCAGCCTTTTCCACTCATGGCAGAATCTGATCTCCTTCCTTCCACCCTTTGCTCCAGCATCACTGCCAATAAGAGCACAGAGGGACCAGTCTTCCCTTCATATTGGACATCAGGAAATTCAGCTTTATCAAAAAAGATGAAACTCCTTCCCCAGAGATCGGTAGTCAGATTATTTCACCTTCCAGAAACTAACAGCTAGGTAAAAGTAAAGCATGTGCTCCCGAAACCTATCACTTTGCTAAATTTGGCTTGCTTTTACATGGCTAGTAATGGCAGAGCTTTAGCTTATGGGTAGTGTCTCTATCAATTTTGCAGTTTTCTAAGCAAAGTCTGGAGACAAAAAACTTCTGAGAGAAAAACTGTGGGATTTTCTTTGGAGTGAAATGAGTGATTTATTTTTATTAATCTGTTCTCAAAATTAGCTGACATACTTTAGGCAAAAATGCCCCAAAATCTAATATAAGGCAAGGAATCAGTATGGAATATTGCAAAATGAAGGGTTTGTTGTTTTGTTGGTTTTCTTTTTCTTTTTTTTTTTTTTTTTTTTTTTTTTTTTTTTTGACATTTGCCAAGCTATTAGGAGGTGGTAAGAGGAGATTTGTAAGGGCCAGGGTCAGTTAAGTCCGAGATCATACTCTTTTCATAGACCAAAGAAGTACTCCACGACCAACTTCCTAAAGGCTTAAGTAAGTCACACAACTGTTAAAACAACCACCATTAAAAAATATCTGTTTCTGATCTGCTGTCATGTTAAGGGTTATGTATTTCATTGTGTTATGGAGTAAAAAAAAGGAACTTCATGCCCCCATAAATAATACAATGCCACCTGTTAAATGTGATTCACATCATCTGCTTTTGTGATCACTTTCACCATCTTGAAAGGTTTTGAGATGCTGTATTTTGAAGCATGACATTGACTGTAAAGTTATGCTGTAAAGGTAATTAGATGAAATTCAGATACATTATTGATGAATTTTCTATCTTCCTTGGTGGTCTGCAGTAATGAATTGATGAAAACTGGCCAAGTCAGTAGTAGTTTAATTTTATGTGCTGTGAGAAACTTTCACATTTTCAAAAAAACTCACCCTTGAACTAGAATTAAAACTAGATTTTTTTTTTAAAGTCTGAAAGAGGATTTCTTAAGTTCTTCATAACAAAACTGGGCAGCTGGTTGATCTGTTATGTTAAAATTCTCTCAATTCTTAAACTTTCTTTCATTGGCAATATCATGACAAGCTCCAGCAATGAGTGCGTTTGACTTTCCAAGTGTAAGTAGAGTGCTCTAGTGAAAGGTTTTGATGTTTTTATTTTATCTATCTGAGTTGAAAAAAGTGTGCTGCATTTTGCTACTCAGGAGTAGTGCACCCACTCTAAACTTACACTAATAAAAGTAAGTCTGTATACCATCCATATTCTATAGCTTCCTTTATATTTATATGTGTGTCTGTATACGCGTTACTGACTTCAGTACAGCAGCTGAGGATTTGTGCCTTGAAAATGAGGAAAAATTGTTCTTTTTTCTCTCACATCACATTTGATCATTTACAAGAACAAGTGTACTGTCCAAAAATTTCTTGAACAGCCTAATATTGCAGTTTCTTAGGACACACACATAAAAGCCCACAAGTTGAACACTTCTGTGTTCAACTTGTGGGAGTGATGGTGGACGAGAAGCTCAACATGAGCTGGCAATGTGCGCTTGCGGCCCAGAAGGCCAACTGCATCCTGGGCTGCATCAAGAGGAGCGTGGCCAGAAGGTCGAGGGAGGTGATTCTCCCCCTCTACTCTGCCCTGGTGAGACCCCACCAGGAGTACTGTGTCCAGTTCTGGAGCCCCCAACATAAGAAGGACATGGACCAGCTGGAGAAGGTCCAGAGGAGGGCCACAAAGATGATCAGAGGGATGGAGCACCTCTCCTATAAAGAAAAGCTGAAAGAGTTGGGGCTGTTCAGTCTGGAGAAGAGGAGGCTCCAGGGAGACCTGATAGTGGTCTTCCAGTACCTCAAGGGGGCCTACAAGAAAGATGCGGAGAGACTGTTCAGTAGGGCCTGTTGTGATAGGACAGGGGGTAATGGTTTTAAAATAGAGGGAAGTAGATTTAGATTGGATATTAGGAAAAATTTTTTTACAATGCAAGTTGTAGAACACTGGAACAGGTTGCCCAGAGAGGTGGTGGATGCCCCATCGCTGGAAACGTTCAAGGCCAGGCTGGATGAGGCTCTGAGCAACCTGATCTAGTCGGGGATGTCCCTGCTTTTTGCAGGGGGGTTGGACTAGATGATCTTTGAAGGTCCCTTCCAACTCTAACCATTCTATGATTCTATGATTCTGATTCTGTGATATGGAATTTTGATAGGATGTTTTATCATCCATGTATGAGTCAAGTTAGTTATCAACACGTCTCAGCAATAAAACATTTTTGGATATTAATGTGCTAAATGTAAAATTAGATAATTCTTAGTTTGCCCATGTACTTTCTAACAATTCTTTTAATCTTCAATAATTTCATATCTATTATTTCTATCTATTTTTATGTATATTTTTGCAAAATCTGTAGGATCCCACCTTTATCCTATCCTATCTTCCTTGCTATCTGATAATCACAGAAATGTTTTCGCCTGGTAATCAGTGGTAAAATAATAATTAATGAGTAAAATGACATATTAGGTGTTGTGATTAAAAATGCAGAACTGTTTGTTCTGTAATTATATTTTTATAATATGTTTGAGCTAAGTTGTGAAGTTAATTCAGATTCTACTGTTTTACCTGCATTCAATAGCAAGGGGCAAATAACATGATGTTATGGAAAGTTGTGGGAGCAAAAGCAAAGGTATAAAGATGTGATCTGTCAGAGGTTTACCTGACAGACATTAAGCAGAAACTAAAATGTGAAAGTAGACCTACAGATTAGGTCCTCTGAACACACCAGTAGCCACGATGCCAACACTGTGCTCCTTCCTAAGTATATTGCTACTAAATTAAAAAGAAAAAAAAACAAAAACAAAAACAAAAAACCCAACATCTTGTCCTAATTTAATTTTATATCAGACCAAATAATCTTTATGTGGCTTTTGACAAGGGACAGCGTTCTCTTTTCAGTTATTTCTTCATTTTAGTAACTTCTGTCTATATATTCTGGTTTACAGGTGAGAGTAGAGAGGACAACAGAAGATTTCATCATAGTCTTTTGAATGAGCACAACTTCCTCCAAGAAGAAGTTCAAGGATGTACGTTTTTTGTGTGCAAACATGCGTATTTGACTTATTGTATTGTTTGTTGTTTTGTGGTTTTTTTTTTGTCATGTGCTTTTGAATTGCACATGAATTTTTAATGTTGTCTGGCTGTGTAATCTTAATCTGAGTTTAAGTAGGGAGAGTGTTTTTCACTTCTTGAACATCTACTATGACTGAACATTCAAAGTTTTCTAGTTTTCTAATTTTAAGCTTTTTTTTTTTTGTGAAAGTGTATTAGTTGTTGTAATTACTGCTGTTTAGAATCATAGAATCATTTAGGTTGGAAAAGACCCTTAAAATTACTGAGTCCAACTGCAAACCTAGCACTACCAAGTCCACCACTAAACCATGGCCCTAAGCATGTCTACACATCTTTTTAATACCTCCAGGGATGGTGACTCAACCACTTCCTGAGCAGCCTGTTCCAATGCTTGACAACCCTTTCAGTGAAGAAAATTTTCCTAATATTCAGTCTAAATCTCCTCTAGTGTAACTTGAGGCTGTTTCCTTTTGTCTTATCACTTGTTACTTGGTAGAAGAGAATGGCATCCACCTCACTACAACCTCCTTTCAGGTATTTATAGAGAGTAATAGATTTTTCTCTGAGCCTCCTTTTCTCTAGACCAAATAACTCCAGTTCCCTCAGCTGCTCCTTATGGGACTCCCTTCAGTAGCTTCATTGCTCTTTTTTTGGATACGCTCCAGCATCTTGATGTCTTTCTTGTAGTGAGGGACCCAAAACTGAACATAGTATTAAAGACGCAGCCTCACTAGTGTCCACTACAGGGGAACAATCACTTCCCTGGTCCTACTGGCCACTTTATTTCTGATACAAGCCAGGATGCTATTGGCCCTTTTGACCACCAGGGCACACTGCCAGCTCATATTCAGGTGACTGTTGACCAACTCCTCAAAGTCCTTTTCCTCTGGGCAGCTTTTGAGCCACTCCTCCTAAAGCCTGTAACGTTGCATGGAGTTGTCACCTGAGGACTAGCACTTAGCCTTGTTAAATCTCATACAGTTGGCCTTGGCCCATTGATACAGCTTGCCAGATCCCTTTGCAGAGCTTTTCTAGCCTCAAGCAGATTGATACTCCTGCCCAACTGGAAGTTGTATGCAAACTTACTGAGGGAATACTGAATCCACTCATGCAGATTACTGATAGAGATATTAAACAGAACTGGCTCCAATACTGAGGAATACCACTTGTGACCGGTCACCGACTGGATTTGACTCTTTTCACCACAACTCTTTGGGCCCAGCCATACAGGCAGTTTTTACCCAGTGAAGAGTACACCCATCCAAGCCATAGGTAACCTGTTTCTCCAGGAGAATGCTGTGGAAAATGATGTCAAAGGCTTTACTAAAGTGCAGGTAAGCAAAATCCACAGTCTTTTGCTCACTCACTGAGTCACCTTGTCATAGAAGGTGGTCAGGTTAGTCAAGCAGAACTTGCCTTTCATAAACCGATGTTGACTAGGCCTGATCGCCTAGTTGTCCTGTACGTGCTACATGATGGTGCTCAACATGATCTGCTCCATAATCTTCCCTGGCACCGAGGTCAGATTACCAAAGAGCCATTAAAGATAAATAATATATATCTGCTTTATAAAATATGTAGTTAAAGTTACCAATATAGGAAAGACTTACACATATAAAAAATTATCACTAATATGATTAAGTCTATTAACTTGAATTATGTTACCCACATTTAAAGCAATGTAACCTGGAGGAGTCTATTGGCATCATATGACTTTTAAATAGACAATGTTTAATGAAAGGAATTGAGGTTAAATATGTCATTTAATGAAACAGGCATAAGTATAAAATATTATAACTTTAGACTTCTCCATCTGTGTTTGGGATGAATCCTCAAAAACATTTTATAGATGTTTAAACTCAAGCTAACCACCATAATCCCATACACAGTTTTCAAAAGCTGGGGCACTGTTCCTTTTCTTGTATTTCATAATTTACATCTTTGAAAAAAATCATTAATCTACATTTATGTCGTGAAAAACCAGGTGTACTTTTATTCCCTTAAAATAACATAGTTTGACAGATTTTATTATTCATTTAAAACACAGTTGAGAAATTACATAGGTTGAAAGTTATCCAACCCCACCAGAATCATATGCATGTAAAATTTAAAGTAAAAGAAAAAAAATCTCTTACAAGTGAAAACTAGAATTAAATCATGATTTTGGATTTGAAATAAGATTCTAAACTCTATAATAGCTTGAGGACATTTAATTCTCCGTTTGACACTTCCTCATCTCTCCTAATATGAAGATTTCTTTTGGGGTTAGTTTACCAGTGATCAAAATATTGATGAACTCAGCAAGAAAAAAGAGAGTACTGATCCCTTTGATTTCAACGGGTTTTTATCCTAAAGTTCTGTGCAAGCAGACCTTTACTGCAAGTTGTCGCATACATACTAGCTCAGGACTATACATATCAAACAGCAAAATACTAGACTATTTTCTCAGCTAGAACAAATGGCTATTTACTATTTATGGAGCTTAGATAATAGTGATAGGAGCATAATCCAGAACTGGAACTGTTTTAAACATAAAATATTAATACAAAACTATTTCAGCGAGGACTTCTAGTACTGCTACACATGTTTTTACATGGTCCGGTGAGATTTCTTGCTTCTTTCAAATAGTTTCTGCCCTCTTCCTGTATTTCTAAAGGGTGTCTCAGGTATTATGTACTTTGGAGGCATTGTGATTCACATTTTCTCTTTCCATCCCACTGCATATGCAGGTATACATTAAAACTGTTTTACTTCCCAGTATATTATATAGCTGATGCTATAAAAAGCAGAAACATTTTTTTCCTTGAAAGAGTTTTTCTCCTGTACACAGCAACTTCTTTGAAAATCACTCCAAAGATTAGAGAGCTATAACCTACTGTCTTTCAAGCCATAATGCTCAGCTGTTTCAGCAATGGGATGAGGCAAGACCTGGAGACTTCAAGGCAGTGGAAAGATTACAATTCCTCTATAGTAAATATGAAAAGAAATTAAGACATGACTGTCTTATTTTACATTCTGTCACAAGGCTTCACACCCACACCAGGATGTTCTGATGTTACATTCACACCAATTTTTAAATATACATGATAAGGGAAGGTGGTTTAAAATATGAGTCTTCAAACATCTGGCTGTCAGCAAAGTGACATTTTGTATTAGTCTTTCTTTTGAACATAAAGGGCTGTTTCATTTTTTTTTTTGTATATGTGTGTGTGTGTGTATGCACAACTAATGCCATTTAAGTCTGCTTCCATCTCATACTGGTTGATTTCTACTGGCTATTGAACATTTTACATGCAAGAACTGCAGTTAAGCATAACATCAGGACAATGTGACCTAAGTATTGATCTTTATCAGTTATGATCTCAACACTTCAAAGAACACTGATAAAATGTTATCATAATTGTCTCTGCTGGAAGATTAATATTAAAATGAAGACTAAAATTGATAGCCACTTTTTCCACAGTGTTTTGCTTGCAGATTGTTGTGGTTTAATCCTAGTCAGCAATCTAGTACCACGCAGCCACTCACTCACCATCCCTCCCACAGGGGATCAGGGCGAAACTCAGGAAGAAAAGAAAACTCATGCATTGAGATAAAGAGAATTTACTAGGATAGTAAAGGAAGATAGATTTTTAATATATCTATATAATAATAATAAGGATAATAAAATATACAAAATGAATTATGTACAATTTTTCACCACCTAACGACCTGACGACTGATACAGCCTGTTCTGTGCAGTGATCATAGAACAAAGATGAAAGTTACCACTGGAGCAGTTTTAAGCAGCAAGAGAAAAAATGAGAGAGAGCCCACCAGCCAACTCCCATTTATATACTGAGCATGACATTTATGGCATGGAATGATTTCTTTGGCCAGTTTAGGTCAACTGTCCTGGCTATACCCCTCCCAGCTTCATGCAGCATTAGCTGGGAAGCTGAAAAAGTCCTTGGTCTCTTTAGCAATAACTTATAACATTAGTATATTATCAACAATCTTCACATACCAAATCCCATACTAAACCCAAACCACAGTAGCTACTGAGAAGAAAATTAGCTCATCCCAGCCGAAATCAGGACACAGATCAAATCTTTGCTGACTGGACAATGCTACTTGAAGATTGGATGTTCAATGCCTTTAATTTTAGAAAAGTATAATTTTCAAATAAAATATGCACTGCACATTCTTATTCTTTCTGGTTAAAATCATGGTAAAACAGAGAAGAGTCTTAGTTTAACAGGAAAAAAAGAGGAGAGATATTTTGAAACACTCAATTATTTCAGTTTTTCAGATTGTGCAAGTGGTATTTACTGATAATGACTACATAATTACTCCCACTGACTTCTTTCAAGTTAGTTATATGAATAACATCACTGATATGAGTAAACCTCTGAGAGTTCAACCTTGTTGATGAAAATAGTGCGCAGTACAAATTAAGACTCTTCAATTTTCAGCAAGTTAAATTGGATAAGATCATGACTCATTCGATTTGTTAAGACTGTTCAATAGAGTCAGCAGGAATAGTTAGCATTTACCAAGTTAAAAATTATATTTGTATGTGCCACTTTGTTGTTTAGAGGGATAAAACTGCCCACAGAGCTTTTTCACCTCTGGTCATGGGAGAGGAAAAAAACCCCAAACTAACAAACTCTTCCCAATGGTTCTTTTCCATTCAGCTTGAGACAAAGCACTTATCTTTGCTACTATCTGGGAAGGTTCTGTTTTTAAGTATGCACGTAGCATGATGTGAATGATCCTTGAACTATGTGAAAGGCTAACTTGAACTTCATGTTTCAAGAAATTAACTTGAAATTGCATGTATTCTGACTTGTAAAATGTTGGGTGACTTATTCAGGAATACTGACGAACAATATTCCTGAATAATTACTCTGTGGGTTGTTTACTTAAACTGATAAATGATTTCAGTTCAATTAAGCTTACCGAGGTATTTCTGAGAAAAACTTCAAAAATTATTTTTTTATGAAAGTCATGTACAGGGAAAAATATCGCTCTCTCATCTCTATTAAGTATCAGCTAGGCCCACATATATTTATAAGGAAGTAAAGATGCTTTCATCTCTATACCAACTTGTAATTACTCCATGAACATATCTGGAAGAGGATAACTTCAAATAAGGACTAGCCACTGATCTGCTCTGTACTTCTTTTATAATAGAGGGAAATATAGGTTGGCTGTGGAAAGGAAAACTGTTTTAAATAAGTAACAGATTGGAGATTTTTCATGTTTTGCTTGTTTTTCCTGTGGTACATTGCCATCTGAGATTTCCTCAGGATATCTTGCTCATCTCACTCTGTCTATGCACATTTTACCATGCTTGCTATTTAAATTTTAAACCAATGCTTCTGAAAAACTGCAAATTTATAGAAACATTTCCTATTCATTTTTATTTTAGAAAAAAATCACTAATGTCTAAATTCTTATAACATTCCTTTAAGTTTACATTTCTTATCAGAGGAGAGTAATACCAATTTGCATAGGAAAAGAACTTACTTTATATCTTTCTTAATCTGGAAAAAGAAAAATATCACACTATGTTGCACAGATTTACCAAACTGTTGAGTGTTAACACCTGTCTGAAAAGAAATTGCTACACAGGAGATCATTTAGTATATTTCCAGTGCGGGGCAATAGAAATTGCTGGAGTGTTTGCAGTTGATTTCAGTGTAAGAAAAATAGTTACTAATTCACAGGCTTATCACCTGAGTGAAAATGGTGTTGGTTTGACCTAAGGTGGATAATGTTCTCATCTATAGCTGCAACTCTCACTTTTATCTCTATATGCTACTGTTTATCCTTTCAAAATTGCAAATACAAGGTTTGCTTTAGCAAAATGCATTCTGTGTTGACTAAGAAAATTATAAAGTTACTATATACAGCTGCAGAAAAATTATTTTAATTGTGATGGATAGAAATTTTAAAGTTACTTATTAAATTTTAAATTAATACATTTAATTTAAAAATAAATTTTAATTTAGTTAAATGAATTTTTAATTAATAAATTTTGAATTTACTTATTACTTAACTAAGGTTACCTACCAAAATGCTTATTTTCTTAGACATCATGGATTTTGTTAAGTTACATGACAAAAGCTCATCTGTACATCCACCAAGGAGCATAAAGGCAATGGTAGGAGAGGACCTACAAAAAATGCCCTGGCCCAGCTACCTCTAGGGTCATTACAAGTGCCATCAGCTCATCAAAGACCCACCTGCACAAGCCCAGAGGAGCAGGGGAGAACAGTTGCAGGTGGGAAAGAATGAGCTTTCCAAGCGCCTCTGAGGGCTGTACCAGGAAAGCCTCAGCTTTCCAGGTATAGAGGGCAGGGGACTCCTTTGCAACTCTGTGTGTGCAAAGGTCTGTACCAGCAGCTGAATTGGGGCTGTAGCTTTGGGGATTGTATATGACAATTGTGCCAGCAACTGGGGAGACTGAGATCCAGGCTCACCAGGCTGCTGGTCTGAATCAGGCTGTTGGAAGAACCCAACTCATACATATGTGTATGTATATTGTCACTCATGGACAGCTGGAGGACAGTGTCCATCTCTAGAGCCCTCATCACAGGAAAGATATGGGCCTGTTGGAGTGAGTCCAGAGAAGGGCCACAGAAATGATTAGAGGGCTGGAGCACCTCTCCTAGGAGGACAGGCTGAGAAAGTTGGGATTCTTCAGCCTGGAGAAGGCTCCTGGAAGATGTTATTGTTGCCTTTCAGTACTGAAGGGGGGCCTATAAGAATCATAGAATCATAGAATGGTTAGTGTTGGAAGGGACCTTCAAAGGTCATCTAGTCCAGCCCCCCTGCAAGGAGCAGGGACATCCCCGTCTAGATCAGGTTGCTCAGAGCCTCATCCAGCCTGGCCTTGAACGTTTCCAGGGATGGGGCAACCTGTTCCAGTGTTCTACAACTCACATTGTAAAATTTTTTTTCCTAATATCTAATCTATTAAAACCTGATTCTGTTCCACATCCCATGGAGGTAGCAGTGAGGGAGGGAGTGAGCGAAACACTGCATGGTATTTTAGCTGCTGAGTGGGGCTAAACTGTGACATAACAGAAAAAGGAGTAGAAATGGGAATAAGCCTTTTTTATTATAAAGAATTAAAACAACTGCATAGAATCTTTTAAAAAGATAATAGTTAATAGTTCTTGTAAGGCTTTATTGGAGATGTGGGAAAGGTAATCAGGCTAGGAGACACCTTGAAAAAATGGATTTTATGACAGAAATTAATAAAAGAAAGAAAGGCAAAGTAGTAAAGTTCAGATTTTGGCTCATCTCATAATATGCTCAGTGTTAGTAGTTGTGCTTGACCAGAGACATCTCTCGGGAAGATTTTGGAAATCTGCCCTCTGATACATCAGGGGAAAAGAACTAGATCAGAGCCATTACAGAATCAGTAAAGAAAGTACTACATAGTGAATCTGGAAAGCAATAAGAGCTATTCCTTACTATTCAAAGATTTTGTGCATCCTGAGCGGAAAATTTTACATCTGGAGAAGGGATGTATGCTGGATCCTTCATAAAATTAGGTGTTATTATTATAGACTAATTATATGGCATAATTAATGCCATGAATGGAGCACAGAGTTAAGAATTAGTTTGATCCAAGGGAGATGTCTGTCTGGATCAAATAATTCAGGACATTCTGGAAGTGATTAGTAGTGTTACTGTGGCCTTGCACTCGAATTTTAGTGTAGCAGTTCAGCACATTAACCAGCTGAGTACAGACAATACTACCATAGCTATACTGCTTCTGGATGTGTGGCTAGTTCCAGCTGAGCTGTTGTACAGCTTAGACCAGCTGTCTTTGACATGGGAGACAGATTGTTTTGCTAGTTCCACACTTTAGATTAAGCATAAGTAGAAACAGATTAATTCAGTTATGAGAGGGAAGCAGTTTTTAACAGCAGAGGACTGAGATTAACATTAAAAATGTTTTCATGTATTGCATTTCACATCCCTGAGTGCTCAGAGTTGTACACTAGAGACATTTTTCTTTTGAGTCCACAGTATCTGTCAAGGTGTTTTGGGTGATTGTGAAGTGTGAGACTCCTACACCTATACACACACAACAAGAGATTCATACAAATGATGACTAAGATTTAAGTCTTGCTAATTAATTTTAATAATTCCTATTTAGCTCATCGGTGCTATTATGACTAATGGCTAAAGTAGCTAAAAAGCTGAACTCATAGCAGTCCTAACATCCCTGAGGTCAAGAGATTTTTTTTTCCCTCCCTTCTAAACAAGCTCACTCCATCTTCACTCCATCAGCCTTCACATTATTCAAACTCCCAATTAAAGAATGAGTATTAGATTATATGCTTGTTGGAGTATTATTTTTTTATTAGGTTGCATGAACACAATATGTTAAATAATGGCTTACTACATATTTCTCTGAAATTTCTATCTCTGCTTATTATTCAGTTGTGTCATTATTCTGGTCGTTATCCTACAACTATGAAGCACATAGATATCTTCAGTTCCTTGACAATGCTTTTAAACACATTTATGTATGTTTGAAATCATAGAATCATAGAATCATAGAATGGTTAGGGTTGGAAGGGACCTTCAAAGGTCATCTTCTTGATGACCTTCTGTTCACACCTCTTGATGCAGCCCAGGATGCGGTTGGCCTTCTGGGCCGCAAGGGTGCATTGCCAGCTCTGAGAAGCCTGATCTAGTTGAAGATGCCCCTGCTCCTTGCAGGGGAAGCGGGGACATCCCCCACTAGATCAAGTTGCTCAGAGCTTCATCCAACCAGGCCTTGAACGTTTCCAGCGATGGGGCATCCACCAGCTCTCTGGGCAACCTGTTCCAGTGTTCTACAACCCTCATCGTAAAAAAGTTTTTCCTAGTATCTAATCTAAATCTACCTCCTGTTGAAGAATGGCTTAGAGAAAAGGGTCATGGGAGAGACTCTACAGAGCATTTGTACGAGCAGAGCCTTGTCTGAAGGCCTGGCTTGACATAAGTAAGTTCAAAACTGCTGAGATCACAACACCTCAGCAAAACAGTCAAGGACACAGTGCCCTTGAAGCAGAGTTGTAAACAAGTTTGAATGTCTGCTGTTAAGCCACGATAACCGCAAGTAGGAGGACCATTCAAATGTAGCCTTTAGAGCTTGAGCCAATCGCTTAACGCCAATTCAAATGTAGCCCTTAGAGCTTGAGCCAATCGCTTAATGCCAAGTATGCATAATTAACTCCAAAAATATAAATATCTGTACCCTGGACTAATAAACGGAACTACGCTTATCACTCATATTGGGTTGTTGT
>JAAGAY010135440.1:0-28360 GCA_011801015.1 Ardeotis arabs
CGGCTGCAGACGCCAAGGTCAGTGCAGAAGGAGGGGGAGCAGTAATGCTGCTCCCGGCAGAGATTCCCCTGCAGCCCGTGGTGCAGCCCATCGTGAGGCCGGCTGTGCCCCTGCAGCCCATGGAGGCCCACGGAGGAGCAGAGATCCCCCTGCAGCCCGGGGAGGACCCCATGCTGGGGCAGGCGGATGCCCGAAGGAGGCTGTGGCCCGTGCTGGGGCAGCCTTTCCAGAGGGACTGCACCCTGTGGAAGAAGTGACCTACACCAGAGCAGTTTATGAAGGACTGTAGCCCATGGGAGGAATCTCACACTGCAGCAGGGGAAGAATGTGAGGAGTTCTTCCCATGAGGAAGAAGGAGCAACGTAAAGTGACGTGTGATGAACTGACCATAACCCCTATTCCCTATTCCTCCCTGTGCCACTCGAGAGAGAAAAGGGATAGAGATAATTGAAATGAAGTTACGCCTGGGAAGAGGGAGGGGTGAGAGGAAGTTAGTTTTGTTCTCCCTCTCATTATCCTACTTTGGTTTTATTAATAATAATAAATAAATAGTTTTCCGTAAGTAGAGTCTCTTTCGCCCATAATGGTAACTTCAATGATCTCTCGCTGTCCTTACCTCAAACCTCGAGATTTTGTTATATTTTCTCTCCTCCATTCTTTCGGAGGTGAGGGAGAGTGAGTGAAAAACTGCATAGCTTGGTCCTGAGTAGGGCTAAACTACAATCCTGCTATAACAGCACTTGAAGCTATTGTCAAAGACAAACTGAAGACGAAAAAACTGAACCTACTTAAAAAAGTATTTCAATAGTGGTGGCAGCTGTCTCAGATAATGGTTATTAAAAAAAATGTTAAAAACGTTAGGAACAGATGAATTGTACATGTTCTGTGGGTTACTACTTGCTAATCTGGAAAACTTAATCCACAAAGGAGCCATTTATGTGACTGTAGAGCTGAGCTAGCCAATGCACTCCCAGACTTATGCAGTCCTGGTTCGTACAACTGCATAGCTGAAATGTTGCATATTCAGAGGCAAAGGACTTCTTTTGAAAACCTACTTACATGTGCAAAATGCTCTTTTGAGCTATTTCTTATGTTTGAGCTCTGACCTGCTTGATATTTACAGTTCTTGAAACTGTACTATTTGTTTTGTTTAAAAAAAGAGTGTTCCAGGTGCCACATGTTAGAATTCACTTTGAAGTGTAAAACTGAAGGTGAAGTGTGTCTTAGAGACATTTCTCTCCATAAGAGAGTAAAAAACCAAAACTTCATTCAAAGTTAGATGTTGCTTTGTATGTACAATACCAAAAAGACCCATTATTCTTCAGCCATTATGATGCCATCTCCCTACTCTCCTTGCCTCCTTCTCTGTCCTTGAATGATGTAAATAATTACAGATTTTCAGAACTGGGATTCTCTTATGTAGGCAGTTAAAGAATTTTTATTTTTTAATACTTTTTACACATTTCTGCATGAGGCCTCATATATGGGGTTAGAAGGCTTTATAATTGCAGGCTGTGAATGTTCATTGACTTTCTTAGTCAATTACACAGCTGACGTTTTAGAAGTCTTGGTGCCTAATGCTTCTCAAGTAAACTTCCAAAAAAAAGAGTCCATATTTGTTCTCAAATCGTTGATTTTTACATAATTTTAAATTATGCAACAGAGCTACTGTACTCTTATTATTATTAATGAAAATTGAATTTTCTAAATGTTCCTTTAATGACCTTATTGTGGACGTAATAATAAAAATCTTTGCAAGATGAAGGACTTTTAGGTTATAGAAATTAAGAAAAATACATAGAGAATTAATGAGCCATGAAGTGAGTTCAACACATACATATTTTTTTTTTATTTCAAAGAGATTTTTGCTAATAGGCCAGTCATAAAAAGATTTATGACTTAAAACTGTAAGCTTTCTGAGTCCTATCTGTATAGTTTGTAGCTGCTTTCTTGATGCTGCACTACCTTTGCCTGCAACTGAATATATTTGCTTTTGGAGGAAGTGGCACTGTAATTTGAAAGTATGAATGAGAAAGGAATATGTAACCTTAGCTTCTACAGGCAATTTGTTTCTAGTATTATTATGAATCAGGCATTTTTTTCAGAATCTTTAAACAGCTTTTAGCTAACCTGTGATTAGTGATCGAAGCAAAACATTTTGTTCAGAAAACAATATCCTATAGAAAAAGAAAAATCTCACTATCCTAATTATTTGTGCTAGTACAAATAATCCTAGTGTTCCCTCTGGAAATGTCTCTGGTTGCAATGTCATAAATTGGATTATTTCTTTCAAAGGCAGTGTACTTTCTCCTCAAACATTAAAAGAATCCAAGTAGCTTTATAAAATGGCAGAGGAAATAATAATTCTACATTAATTCTAAAATTCCGATCACTAATAAAATTGAAGCAATGCTCTTTTCAATTTAAAATAATTACATTTGTTACAGGATTAAATTCTGCACATTCTAAATTCTCTATGTGATTTTATTTTGTAGCTCCAGAGTTACCATGAAGTGACCAGACTCATGATCTGGCTCTTGGAAGTTATTGTGTAGCTCTCAGGACTACAGAAACTGTTTTTCAAACTAATTTTTAGGAAAATAAGACATTTATTATGAAATAGTGCTCATATCTAGGAGGAGAAAAGTGTAAATATTGTTTGTAAGAATCAATGATTTTTATTCCTACAAGAAATGCATACATCTTATTGTAAACAGCACTCCCTTTTTTCTGTAATTATTGCTGGGAAAGATGATGTTTTTCCTAGGTGGATTTGATCAAGGACAGAGGGTTCTGGAAAGCAATAAGGGACATTGTTGACATACTTAATGATTGCTTAAACCTATCAACTCTCAAGGAGAGCTACTTCAACATCCAGGTGTAAAGCATACCTTTAGCTTCCTGCTCTTCTGAACCTGAATAATCAACAACATTACATGCTGGAGAGGTGGTAGATGCCCCATCCCTGGAAACATTCAAGGCCAGGTTGGATGGGGTTCTGAGCAACCTGATCTGGTTGGAGATGTCCCTGCTGCTTGCAGGGACATCAGACTAGATGACCTTTAAAGGTCCCTTCCAACCCTAACTATTCTATGATTCTATTTGCATAGATACCTGGAAATGAAAGGTTGTTCTCTAAATTGCGCTGGGCATCAATCCTCCCCCCCGGCCCCTTTTCCATGGCTTTATCTAGTCTTTGAGTGACTTAATATTCACTGTATATAATATAATACTGTATATTTTATAATTAGCATTTTAAGATTGAGTACGTATAAAAATGCTTCATATTCACATAACATCAATCCCTTACTCCTGGTTGCTGTGTATGTGAAATTTGAAGTAGGAACTTGCTCCTGCTGAACACCAATGGAAAAAGTAGTAGCAGGCAATGCTTTGTCCAATTTTTTCTTTGTAATTTGGTTTGGCTCAAAATATCATGACCTTCATAAAGAACCTCTGTTTTGCATGCCTGTTCTTAAAAATAGTGAAATCTCTGATTCTTGATCAATTACCTAAGTTTTCTGTAGTGTCTGAGGAAGGGTGGACAGCTAGGAAAGAGATATGAAATAGAAAACTACTGAAAGCTGTCCACCAGTTAGTGATATGTCCAAAATTACATTTCTCTGCAGGTCTCAATACATCCCTTACTTTGTGGGATCACAGCGTCTGTTGAGCAGAGGTACCACCATCACCAAATTGCTATGACCCTTTCATAGGCAGAGTGAGTTTCCCCACTGGAAAAGGGAGATTCTGTTTTCTGGGGAAAACTTTCGCCTATAACCTTGATTTTAGTCAACTAGTTTGACAGAAAAAAAAATTCAATTATCCTGAAGTTCTGCTAAAAAATAAATAAAATAATATGGTATTGGTCTCCCTTTCTAAACGACTCAGGGAGTAAGCTTTGTGCTGATAGCTTTGCCATGGGGCTTTCCCATCTATGGGAGCTCATTATTTCTGTGATGATTGTAGTCAATTAGTGATAATTCTCAGAGCTAATTCTTCAGCTCACCTTGCTTTTTCAGTTCACTGTCACACTTTCTCTATTCCTTTGACATGCTAAAAGAGAAACAGAGGCTGTAAAATTTTGTAAAAGCATGTTCCCAGTCTACTGGCTGAAATGATTTATTGTACTTCCAGATTGTAATGACTTCTAACTGACAAAAGAAATGCATCTTTCCAGAGGGGAACACTAGAAAATGCATAATACACATGAAAGCTTATCAACTTCAGGTATCTGCTAGGCCACAGTTTCTCCTAATCATGCTATAAGGTGCCTTACTTATGTTTGTGTGGTTTATATTCACACACACACAGACTGAGTACAATCAAACAGGACACCGCAGAGGGAACTGAAAGCAGTAACAACTGTTCTGTGAATGGGAATCTGAAGAAGCTTAGTTGTTTCATAGTTTTTAAATCTAAAATAGATGTGATAGATGACACTGAAGGAGAACACTTTGCCTTAGCTCTGCATTCTTATGATGTCAGTTATGAAACACAGGGGACATTAAAAGGAAAATATTTCTATTTTATCCATTTAATGCATTTTGATGCTATTGTGAAATTATGTATTCCCTCTGGCAATGACCAGATTTTTTTTTCTCAAAACATTTAGCCAAATATATACAAAGTTCAGCCTGATATACTGAACGTATTCTAAATAAGCTTATCAGATTCAGTACTACTCATACCTATTCATATCCAATCTAGTCACAATTTAGGCTGTGGCATTTACAACTCAAGGCTGAAAGGAGCAACTGGTATTGAACCTGATGGGGAAAAAAAAAAAAATCTGCATAATTTTTGAGTTCTAACTTTGTTTTAACAGATAAAACCTTTAGTGGTAGGACAAAAGTCTGTACAGAATTTACAACTGAATAAAGCCTCTGATCTTTAGTGCTGTATTTGAAGATTAATTTTGTTGCTCATTATAGCTCATATTTCTCTACAAATACTCATTGTTCAAACCTTTAATACTGAAATATGGATGACAGAACTGGTCTCAGGCTAAAACTTGAATAAGAAATTGAGGCCAGAAAGAAGTCCTGTCTTCCCTTTTTGTGATTTTATAAGATGTTTTGTGAGTGTTCCACACATTCAAACAAGAATCACCCTATTCATTTAAAAGCTTTCAATGAACGTTAAAAAAAAATCAATAAAGGTTTCTCTACTGTTTTTTATTTATAAAGATTTCATCATTCTTTATGAAATAACTTATGGAATAACTATTGCAACGAAATTGTGCAGGTAATAATAAGAAACAAAGTTCACAGTATTCCTTCTACTGATCTATTTCAAAGATGCATATTCTGGTGAAAGATGAAAGAGTGAGACAGCAATATGGAATCAATGGAAATTATGCATTTAATGACTCTTTAAGTGTTCAAGCCTAAATATTACTCGACAATATAGTCAGATTAAATTAGTATTCATTGAATGTCTGGAGTTTTGGCACAACTGCTGACAACAATTACCAGAAATCATCTCTATAGTGAATATTTATTTTAAATGAGGACTGGATTACTGCGTTTTCTGTGCTTTCCACAGAATAACTGTAGATTAATATAGGCCTGTACAAAAAAAAATTCTGTTGGGTATTTTTAAGGCTAAGTTTGAGCACAAAAACTGGAAGGAAAATTTCATAGATCAAAATCAAAGGATCAAAACTATTAAGATTTTTATTGCTTTTTCCTATTTTCTGTATCTTTAATCAAAATCTTAGATGAATATGGAATTTTGTTTCTGAAAATGTTCACTTCATTAGCAAAGTCATTGAGACTAATAAGAAACACAGATAAGCTTAACATAGGTTTTCAACAGTTTAAAAATATTAATTGCTTGTTGTTAATCTTAACACTTTTGAAATCAGTGCAAAATCTGACTTACATTTAGATAAGCAATGTCTGTACCAAGTAGGTTTTCTTCCAAAAGTCAGATACACAAGAGTGTCCTTATTGATTTAGCATTGGAAGAGTATTCATATTTTTAGTCTAATACTAAAATTGGAGGTAAGTAGTAGTGAATATAGTAGAACAGAGAACAAACTTATCTATCTGGTATTCCCACAGAGGAGAATATTCTATACTGTCCACAAAAAATCAGTAAACTGCATTGGTCTACATTCAATCTAGCCAGCTAAGATAAACAGAACAGAGACCTGAGAAAGTTTGGGTTCTGAATTCTTATAATATTTTAAAGCATAAAGAGATAGCTGAATACAGTCGTATAATTCTTGCCTCTATGCGGCAAATGTATAGCTTTTTTTTTTTTTCTCCTATTTTAAGTGTCCTGAGGAACTTGCCAGGCATCAGTCTTCTCAGGACTTTTCAGAAAACATTACAGAGTTAAACTTCTATCTATGGAGCCTAAAAATATGGTAAAAAGCTTCTAATATTTTCCATTAATTCTAATATTCAATTCTAATGATACATATTTTTATTAATGCATTTAATATAAACTTTATTAAAAGGCCTATTTGGCAGCAAAAACACTGCAGGGCCTTAAAATAACTTGCTACTATTTTGTTATATAGTTACATTGGAATGCAAAATTTGTGTGCTTTTCCTTTTAAAGAAAGAATCTCGGTCTAGTTTGGCCATAAAATGTACTTAATGTGTAAGATTGTATTTCTGGTGATATGGTGAATACCTCAGCGGTTTCAAATGGTAGTATTTCAGAAATTTCAAAAGATCACAGGAACCTGTCAAGAAACAGTTTGTCTTGACAGCTAACTGCAGTCATTGAACTTGGTAGGTTTCCTACAGCTGGAGGTGTGACCTCAGGAGGTCAGTGGCTCTATCCCAGTGGTCCAAGGCAGGATCAGCTATACCTGTGTTACTTCTTTCTGACACTGAATTTTTCTTAAAGAAGAGAGTCCTCTCTCACAAAGGAGATGCTACCATCTCCCCAGACAACTCATTCATTTGCTTTGCTGCTCTCATGGTTAGAAAGTATTTCCTAGTAGTCAACCTAATTTTCCTTTCTACATTTATATCTGCCACAGACACGAGGAATAAATTATTCTTTGCAGCAGCTATGGATTATATATGAAGATTCAAAAAACATTATGTCTTAGTTCTTTTCTTTTCTAGACTAAACAGTCATAT
Source organism: Ardeotis arabs (assembly GCA_011801015.1). Lineage (NCBI taxonomy): Eukaryota > Metazoa > Chordata > Aves > Otidiformes > Otididae > Ardeotis > Ardeotis arabs. Next base: position 7,107 of record JAAGAY010135440.1, read on the forward strand.
TCTCTTAGCTCTTTCCTTGCAAGAATGTTTTCCCCAGATCTCTGATCATTCATGCTGCCATTCTGTGGATTCTTTCCATTTGAGTATGTTTTTCTCGACATCATTAAGTAAGCCTGGCACTCCAGTGCTAAGCTAAATACAAAATATATTCTTTCTGTTGAAAGCCACGTTCATATTTATCGTAGTAAGGTGTTTGCCTCTTGAGCAATGCCATGAAACTCTGTTGACTCATATTCAGTTCGTGAACCGCTAAATCCTCCTCTGCAGATCTGACATCCAGCCAGTTATTTCTCAGTCTGCTCTTGTGCAAATGATTATTCCTGCCAAGTGCAATGTCTTGTTTTCCTCTGTTTGATTGAATTAACAGTTATCAGTTCTCTAGGGACTATGGGAAATAAAGGACTGCAGTTTGTACTTACGGTGTACACATATCAGCCCCTAAATCTTGATCTCGTAAGACTAGCACTAAGTTTCCGTGGCTGGGCTCCCTTGCCATGGTCCTACAAGAGAAGAACCTGGCCCAGTACTTTCCATCTTAGGACATGCTTTACACCGTATTATAAAAAACACGTAACTTGCACTTCTGATTTTTGGAAGTCTGTACTGCCTAGAAAATATTTATTGCTCTGGATTCTTCAGAGATTTCAATTAAAACTCATGTTTTTTTCTTCTCCTGCCTCAGTGCCTCTCATTTGGCTAACCAATACCAAAGGTCACAAGTGGAAATATATGGATTGATATAATAGCCGTACCTTGCTATGGTAGATTATTCCCCCTCTTCTGTCATTTCATGTTCAACCTGACTTTTTAATCCAGTTTAAGGGTCCCCCTCACCCTAATAGTGAGATCAGACAATTTTTGTGGGAGGTGGAGTGTATTTGAGCACTATTTTGTGCACTGTTACTGTGATTGTTGTAATTTATAATGAAAAATAAGCTAATTGAAGAACATTTATTCTTTCTGTGTCCCCACTGGTTCTTCTTCCTTTTATGCATGTGTATGAGTGGCTGCATGGATAGATGGGAAGTGGTCTAACACATGAGAACACATTCTGAACAAATTTAAACAGTAAAACATGTGGCAGAGTGCAAATGCCCATCTTTCTCAGGTTTAAGAGAGCTTCTGGTTCTTTACATTATTGACAATTTTATTTTGATGGAGATTTTCTTTTAGAGAGAGGATGACTTTTGTGACAAGCACCTTTTAAAAATTGGTTTATCCAGCCTTTATGTTTCAAACTGGATATAAACTTTGCTTAATATTTAGACTAAAAACACAATCAAAGTTACTTTAAATACATATGTATATACACACCTGTATATATATATATCTATCTGCGTTATCTTTCATTCACACTTGCTTCAGAATTTCCTAGCTGAAGCAGGAACAAACTAAATCAAATCATTGCCAGAATGGCATCTATTTAAAAATGAAAAGAGTAGAAACTCCATCTTAGATAACATTAGAATATTTTTCTTAAAAATGCAAATAATCCCTATGCTAAAGTGACAGACACATTAGAAATCGTTGCTTAGCTTTTCATGAATAGAGATCAAAAACTGCCTAAATTATGCTACTCCTGGCAGCATTAATGTGAGTACACTGGTTCTACCAGCTGCCTTGCCTAAGCTCACAACACCCTTGTGGGAAGCAAAGAAATATCAGTTAGTTTTAACCATACATGTTTAGATGCTACAACTAAACACTGGATTGTAAAGACATGACAGAAATTATTCAAACTGGCAATGAAATGTTAGATTAATGTTGCTAAAGCTACGCACCTCCCTCCCTTGCAGGTTCAAAGACCGTAAGCTTCTCTGATGTTCAGATACAGTACAGAGCAGAAGATAACCAATGAATGATCCAACGTATTCACTCTTTAAGAATTTTTTTTTCCAAAGGAGACCATTAAATTCTTCAGGCTTAAAATCAAACATGAGGAAGAAGCTGCACACAAACTCTGCATGTGTACAGTATCCTGAGTTCTAAGTTCTAAGAAGGTCTGGAGAAGCTGCATATTTTTTTTTGCACATTCTTACATATACCCCTAGGTTTAGTACTGTGTCAAGGCTCAGGCATATGAAAATTTACAGCATTTAACAATTACCACACTCATTACTGTGTATTTGCCTCAGTCCATTTAAAACTCTCAGCCAATATCTGGGCTTGATTACAGTGCTATGGTCCACCATGGATCCAGTAGTAAGGATAAGGTGGCTTTGTTTTAGAGGAGGAGAGTTAAGTTAGAAGATATGGATTTCATATAAGATTTAATATCAGCTCACTGATGTAATATCAGCCCATCATATAAAATTTATATCAGCCCACTGAACCCACAAATAGTTACGGATATTGATACAGTTTAGTATTAGGAAGACAAATAAGCAGCTTTTAAGGGAGTGCAAACCATTTTTGATTACTTACCCAGACTGAAATTATTGATTGTTTTATCAGACTAGGGACTTGTATGCAAAGGGCAGGGTCAAGGAAAGAAACAATGAACACAAAGAGGAAGAGATGAACAGAGGTCTTAAGCTGAGCCATAGTCAGGCAGACTAGGCATGGCTGCCACTTCTATAGCTTTACATAGAACAGCCTTATATGTCATTGTGAGTGCAAGTGTGTGTCTTTAGAGATCATATAATTAATCTGTTATTTTTACTTGTTGCAAAGGATATTCAGTCTTGATTCCATAATGACTAGTGCAATGTCTCCAATTATTTTAGCTGGGAACTGTATTATCATAGAATTGCAGACTCATTTAGGTTGGAAAAGACCTTTAGATCATCAGGTCCAACTGTTAACCTAGCACTGCCAAGTCCACCACTAAGTCATGTCCCTAAGTGCCACATCTACATATCTTTTAAATACCTCCAGGTACGGTGACTCAACCACTTCCCTAGGTAGCCTGTCGCAATGCTTGACAACCTTTTAGGTGAAGAAATTTTGCCTCATATCCAATCTAAAATTCCTCAGATGCAACTTGAGGCTGTTTCCTCTCATCCTATCACTTGTTACTTGGGAGAAGAGACCAAGATCCACCTCACTACAACCTCCTTTCAGGTAGTTGTAGAGAGCAATAAAGTCTTACCTCAGCCTCTTTTTTTTTCCAGACTAAACAACTGCAGTTCCCTGAGTTGGTCCTCATAAGAGTTGTGCTCGAGAGTGTTCACCAGCTTCATTGCTCTTCTTTGGACATGCTCCAGCACCTCAATGTCTTTCTTGTAGTGAGGGACCCAAAACTGAACACAGTATTCAAGATGCAACGTCACCAGTACAGGGGGACAATCACTTCCCTATGCCCACCAGCCACACTATTTCTGATACAAGCCAGGACGCCATCGGCCTTCTTGGCCACCTGAGCACACTGCTGGCTCATATTTAGCCTGCTGTCAACCAACAGCTCCAGGTCCTTTTTCCACCAGGCAGCTTTCCAGCCACTCTCCCCAAGTCTGTAGTGTTGCATGGGGTTGTTTTGGCCCAAGTGCAGGACTCATCACTTAGCCTTGTTGAATTTCATACAGTTGGCCTCTGCCCATCAATCCAGTCTGTCTAAATCCCTCTGTAGAACCTCCCTATTCTCAAGTAGATCAATAGTCCTGACCAAGTTGGTGTTATCTGCAAACTTACTGAGGGTGCACTTGATCCTCTCATCCAGATTGTTGATAAAGATACTAAACAGAAGTGGCACCAATACTGAGCCCTGAGGAACACCACTCATGACTGGCTGCCAGCTGGATTTAACTCCATTCATCACAACTCTTTGGGCCTGGCCACCCAGCCAGTTTTTTACCAAGTGAAGAGTATGCCCCTCCCAGCCACGAGCAGCCAATTTCTCCAGGAGAATGCTGTAGAAAATAGTGCCAGTGCATTAGGGTTTCATCTGTTGTTTAAGAATAGCTATCATCTTGCTTTAGAAAACTGAAGTTATTGGGATATGCAAATTTTCAGAAAGGTATGTGGTATCACTTCTAAGTGACCATATTATAAAGCCTTTTATGATTGCCAGTAATGTTGTTATAAATCTATTTTGCATAATAATTAAATAGTATCACTCCAACCCTGAGAAGTCATAGACCTTTTGTCATCATTAGACAAAATCAGGCTGAGTGTAAACACAGCCTAGTTTCCTTCACGTTTTTGTATTTGTATGCAGCAATTGTCAGCATGTCGGCAGTGGACGGTGATAAAGTGCATTTTTCTGCTTGGGTGGTTAGCCCTTTCATTTTTACAAGTGACAAAATAAAAATCTGTTGAAGAGTGAACATGCTGCTTTCACTGTGTCATCTCAGCCCTGCGGGTCATTTTATTATAAAAATGTAAAAATCCAGTCAATTTTATTTAATCAGCTGAAAAGGAAAAGTGTTTCCAGGTCATTAATCAAGTGCTCCTTCTCTGTGGGACTTGTCTCTTCAGAAACTGCCATCTGAATCGTTAATAAAGCTGAGAAGATTTTGTGCCAGCAGGTTTTTGAGAAACCTAGATGTTATCAATATAACCAGAGTAAAGTAATTTGAGGTCAACAAATAAAGCTTTATATATTCATTGCTTCAAAAGCTGCATCTTGCCTATTAAAACCAATTAATTATTTATTTTAAACACATTTAATTGTTAGAAATCATACAACTGTTTAGAAGGTATTTGATTATATATTCCATAATTATATGTTTTCTTTAATGTTACTTAACCATATATTTACAGTAAACTTTTATGTGAATTGATCAAAACATAGTGAGACGGTAAGAAGAGATAATTACTACTGTATCTATAATAATAATGATAGTAATTAAACCGCAGAGAACTACATTGAAATAACGTCAGGCTTGAGACTTAAACCTCTATTAACAAAGACACTGAAGGCACTTACAGCATTGTTAACACATTCAGCTCCATGCACGCCTTGATGTGGTTGCTTGTGCTACCTGTGGCCAAATCTCTATGTACCTTTTGTGGCAGGCAAGGAGAACACACTTTCTCATCCTGTGAATGTGTGTGATGAAAAGCGTTTCCATCCCATATGATGGGCAAGGTAAAAACCTTACAAAATGTTGGGGTTGGTAGGTTAAAAGAAGAGAGGTCGAGTGCAGTGTACAATGCACATAATACAGGAATTAGGGCCTATGGCCATGGCCATTCCTGCTCTTCCTTTGGGAGACTGAGCTCTAGTTCCTTGTCCTTTCAGTTGTTTCTCTGGAAAAAGGCTAGTACCAAACAGGAGTAATCTGAGATTAGTGAATGCATAGCCTAATGTTTAAGGTTTTAATTTTGCATGTGGAGTGTAGGTTCAGGTATCTGCTTTTCATCAAAAAGAGCAAGCATGTTAATTCAGATTCCCGACTGTTGTCTGGTCAAGATTGGTTTATTTTCCCCAGACTTCCCCTCAAAACTGCTCATCTCAGTTTGACAAATCCCAATATGTTAAGTGAAAAATTCTTTGTGCCAGGAACTTCCTATTCAGTCTACTTAGGAATACCCTGTTATGTTTGCCTTTACACCAATGGACTTTGCAGTTAGGAAGATATGAGATGCTTGTTTGATTTACAGTTTTTGGTTTGCATTGCATCTTTTGCAATACATTGAATTGCCCGCAATGAATTGATTAACAAGAATTTCCTAATTGCCTCTAATTTTTTATATGTTTTGACAATTAATTTGGCTTTCCAAAAGTGCTTAAAGTTATCGTTTCAAAGCTACATAAATCCATTTCAATTCAGGAAGGCACCGGTTCAAAGTGTATGTACACAGATATGCTTTTACTCATGCATATTCTAATCCGAAAAAATAAAAGTATATCCTATATCCCTTTTTCTCTGATATTTTAAGGATATTTTTACTCTCATACACAGTATCTTATATGTGAATTAAGATGTTGATTTCTTCACAGTGTAAATTCATGGGTTGTTACATTGTAATCCTGAATTCACGTGTCAATCAATATAACTCAGAGTGTGTTTTATTCTTCTGAGCATTATGCACATAACAATTGATGCTAATCGACATCATCCTCATTACATATTGTGGACTGTGAAAACTCCTCCTAGACTTCCTGTAGCTCTATAGCAAGATTAGAAAAAGTGTAAGTTCTGTATAACACTGTGGATGTCCTTGCTTATGATGGACTTTGCTTATGTGGGCAATGCTTACATTGACATAACAGCATGAAACTTGGCACACAGAACTGCCACAGGCCACCAAAGAGCCAGAATCTAATTGCATTTACACTAGTTCAGTTCACTTAGAGTTACTTGTTTGTACCTGTGTAACAGAGTGAAAAAGAGCCTGCAGGTCAACAGCAGCAGTAATTACTTGTCCACTAGGAACTGAACTGAGGCCACCAATTCATTTCACACAGTTGACCAAACAGTCATTGGATGGTAATGACGTCCTGTCCTGAGCAACTCAAGCTACTCATAACAGGAACTTAGTAGTAGAGGGCTTCAGAGTCCATTTACCAATCCCCAGGACTCAGTGGCTCATGAGACTAGTAATGTATTATGAAGTATCTCACCATAACAAAGTTACAGTTTTAAGAGTGTTTGTGTGTGTGTCTGTGTGTGCGTGTGGTGTTTTTTCTCTCCCTGTAGAAAATTCCCTAAGGTGCCTTGCTAGCTTTGGGAAAGAGTATCTTTACCCTGCTGTGATAATTTGAGATGTGGCAGAATTTTGTAATTCAAAGCAGGTTTGGTTTTTTTTTTGCTTTTTTAATTTTGTACGTTATTTTGTCTTAAAATGAAATTTCAGAGATGTTTTATCCTTAATATAGACTCATCACTATAAAAAGGAGCCATATAAATAATCTCATTTTATCACTCCTGATTTGCTCCAAAATCACCATTACTATGATTAGTCTATGTTAAGGAAAAAATATCTATTAAATTTTGTTTGAAGATAAAAGAGTATAGAAAAGAGCTATCTTGAATCGCAAAGCTCTACCAAGTCCTAAATTATCACAGCAGGAGTAAAGACAGGATAGCAATGATAAAAGAGCTACCAAAGAAGCTTAATCTCAGTACAAATTAAAATTCCTACAATTTTTCTGTAACAGACGTAATAATTTTTCTGTAATTGTTATTATTTTTCTAAAGAAAGTATAAACAATTCTCCTTTAATAATGTCTGTTGCCATTAATGTAAATATTTCAGGACTCATTTTTATGCACGCATATGCTTTGCATATCAGAAAGCCAGTTGTAAAGCAGATTAAGTAGGGATTAGAAAATGTGGAACAATGTCTGCTTCCAAATTCACTAGTTTTATGGTTTTACACCATTATACTGACTTTTACTCAGACAGTAGAGTTGCTCGTTCTCTGGTTTGTCAGTTATAAAACCAAATGAAATAAATAAAATAGGTTGTTGTTTTTTTTTAAAAAAAATCATCATTGTATTCACTTATGTATAAAAAAGCTGAAGATAATGTATATACAGACTTCTATGGGACTACTGTAAGAAAAAGCATCTAGATGCTGTATGTATTGAGCAACCATTGAGTTAAGTACTTCAGAAATTGACTTTCGTACTTCAACAAGAATTTTTGACATGTCTTAAGTCTTTCTTGCTCTTTAATATCAGAAATGTGAAGCTACTTTTCTTCCTATCTCATTCTCATTCAGTACATTTGCCAAAATAAAATCTAATCTGACTTCTTTACATCTTTTGTTATCACAGTGATCAGGATGCTATTCTCACATGTGACATGGGACTTCAGACTGAAACTGGCCTCTTTTGGCCACTTCAGTCTGATCTCATACCACTGCAAGGATATACTAAATTTCTTACCTTCATTAATTTTTCTAGAAGCATATATTTCTGCAGGTTTGATTTGATTTATTTTTTTCTAAGTACTAAATATGTCTCAACACTATGCTTTTATCTTAGTAATTTCTTCTCCCTGGAGCTTACTGATAATCAAAGACTTTCCCAACTTTTATTCTACTAGGCTGAACCAATTACTCTATTTTTCCACATCCATCTGCTCTGAGCAGATTTTCCTTTACAACTCCTCTAGTTTACTCTTTCCTTTTTTTAGCCATCCTCCTCATACCCCAGGCCTGTGACTAGAATTTACCCAGTTTTTCAAATGAGGCCATATCCAGTCCTTAGTAACTGATTTTTACTATTTTTACGGGTTTATAGAACTTTTCCTCTCACTCTATATTTCTTCTTTTAGTACAATCATCACCATGTCACTTGCTCATAACCAGAGTTCTGCTCCTGCTTAGCTAATGATTTCTCCTCTAACATTGCAGCAAATGCTTGACTGAAATTCAGATAGATAAGATTAACTGAAAAGTAACTTTACTCATAACAGGTATCAGCTGATTGATGCAAGACACGTTTTTATCCCTTTTACTTCTCAGTATCTTCGAATCATATAATCATAGAATGGTTAGGGTTGGAAAACACCCTCAAAGGTCATCTAGTCCAACCCCCTTGCAAGGAGCAGGGACGTCTCCAACCAGATCAGATTGCTCAGAGCCTCATCCAGACTGGCCTTGAATGTTTCCAGGGATGGGGAATCCACCACCTCTCTGGGCAACCTGTTCCAGTGTTCTACAACTCGCATTGCAAAAAATTTTTTCCTAATATCTAATCTAAATCTACTTCCCTCTATTTTAAAACCACCCCTCGTCCTATCACAACAGGCCCTACTGAAGAGTCTCTCCCCGTCTTTCTTGTAGGCCCCCTTGAGGTACTGAAAAGCCTCTATAAGGTCTCCCCGGAGCCTCCTCTTCTCCAGGCTGAACACCCACAACTGTCTCAGCCTGTCCTCATAGGAGAGGTGCTCCAGCCTCTGGAACAGTTTGTGGAATAAGTACTCTTCTTACCTGTTTTGAAATCTTATAAAAATTGCTAGTCTTCATTTTGTTTTGAAATTTGCCTGTTTTTTATGTTTTCTGACTCAATTGCTTTGAAGGAAAATTAACATTAATATTTTGCACTTGGTTAATCATGTAATATACGCAGCTGCAGCACGTAGGATGAAATATAACACAAGGGCTCTAGAAAAGATTTAGTTACCTCTTTGCTAAATGTTCTGCATGCTATATTCCTATAACATTTGACCATGTAAGTTGATTTGTATCTGCACTTTTTTTTTTTTTTTAACATGAGCACCTACCATGCACGGAATCTCTGTAATACACACTGAGAAAGTGGAAGAGGCCCCCAAAAGAGGTATAGGTGTTTTGAGAACTAATTTCTTAGCATTTTCTTTTGGTGAGTAACTACAGGATTTTCTCTCTCCTGATGAAATACATATTAATGATTTTACCATAACTACTCTGCACCTCTGCAGTTTGAACTATTTTAGGATTAGTGAGTTTTCTAGAAGTTTGGTTCCCCAAAAATACAGATACAGAGAAAAGCTGCATTTTTACTATAGTAGAGGTATCATGAAGCTATGATGTCTCACTGAAATGAATAAAAATATAAATAATTATTTGGATTGCAGTTTTAGAAGTCGAAGTGAAATAACACATTGTAATCTTTCCCCCTTGCTTTTTTGGTACATTTGGCTTTGAGAAAAATTAGAATGTTACAAGTCTTTTCTTCAGGATAGATAGCATGGAGCTGATGTTCTTTAAGTGTCAAGATGTTGGTTTTTTTTCAATTAGGAGACAAGTTAATGAATTTTCTCTTGTGTATTTTTTATTGACTCTTATTGGAATGGTGAATATTCTTGGGTTTTCTGAAAACCAACCTTAGCCTTCTATGGAGTTTCTCTTCCTCAGTTCCTGCCTTCTAGCCCAATGCAGCAGAAATACAAGTCACAATCTTCATAAAATACTAAAAATTTATTCTGATGTATATATACCACCTAGTAACAAATCCAGAGATGCCAAAAGTATCATGCACTTTCTATGAACTTGACTTCTGTCTAAATGTCTGAGAAGTGTATAGCATGTCAGAAAACAACTCCTTTTTCTCTCTACTCCAGGGAATAACACTGACTTGGCAGGAAAAAAGTCAAATCCCTAAATCACAGATTTACCTCCTAAAAATGATTCTTTGGGTGCTTGAGCACCAATTCTTCTTTTAGGAATCAATTTAACAAGCTGTTACATTCAACTTTGTGAAGAAGCAGCTCCTTATGTGCAAGTCACCCCTGCACAGGATGTGCAGAGATACGGGGAACACTGTTGCTTTTTTCCATGCATTTATACAGAAGAGACTTCATAGACGTGGCAATGAAACGCTTTCACTTTAAGGTCAATAAGCTACATGCTAAAAAACTGTGAAGATGCCCTCTTGGCACATTAAATAACACCTAAATGGTTAATAATGGGAAAAGAAAAAATTCTCTTGAAGGTCAGTTGTCATAGCTACAAGTTGCCATTTTGGACAGTGATTGTCACCCAGGGATAGGAGCTCTGGAGAGTAAATCCTCATTTGTGGTCTTACCTGAACATCTGAAAGGCTCCTGTTACAGCATGAAAGCAGCTGAATGTTTAAATATCTGACAAACTCATTGCTATTGTTCATTCAGTTTAGCATGGTTAGGAAGCTGAAGAACAGCTGCCTATTTTTTGTATATACATAAGCAGTTGTTTAGTGAACTGTGGTGCTTTATAGGATGACAAGAAAACAGAACACATATATAACAATAATGTAATGATTTAGCTGCTTTTGCTAGCAGCTTTTCCATTTACACATATGGAGGACTTGTTCTAAAAAACTGTCACTGGCCCAGTGAGTTGTTAGTGATCTTGGAGCTCCAGTTCTGACAAATCTAATCACAAAAAGAAAGAGGTGTATTAAAAATGCATGAATGCACAAAGCTAAGATGCATAGGAGACTTAAGCTTTTGCCAGAGCAGATTTTTGCATTTCATCTTCTATTTATCATGCTAGTCCTTCAATTGGATTATTTTATAAATAGCAAATCATTAATATGTTTAGTTGTCTGTAGAGCTCTAAAAGTCACTTGAGAATGGTATCGAGAAGTTATTCTTGTTTTGCTTCTGGGACAAAGAAAAGAAGAAAAAAGACTTGTCTTTACAACAGCATTCTTTTTTTTTATCTTTATCACTTAAAAGGAGAGGCAGTTCCATGAGGAACGGAAAGAAACAATTTTTTTTTTCAGTTTTGCCATATAGCACTCTACAATCACTATATCACATAATGAAATATAAATAATTTCTCAAAAAATTCATCATCACATGCATGGTATTAACTCGGTCTATTTAAGTCCATTTCTTCTTCATTGTCCCCCAAAGTGGAATAATTTATTATTTATCAATATTGTATGCTTATGTGTATGATGTAGGCTTCCTCTATTTAAATCCCCAATACATTTATCAATGGTTTTGATGAATTTTTCTGCCTTTTGTGTTCTGACTGACAAGTCATTTTTATTCTACAATATATTTATTCCTTATAGGAACAAACTTTTTCTTCTGTATGTTAGGTCAAGCTCTGAAACTCTACTGTGGACATGTGTATTGGACACAGAAATTTTATTGCACAAAGCAAATAATAAGCATTGTATTTTTAGTTGACACGTATTTACCATTAGTACTTATTTCATATGTTATTTTTTCATACAAACCATTGGCTCGGAACTCTTAGTAATAGTGGTTCTCTTAATATCTGAAAGCATGAAAGAAAACATTTCATTTTACAGGGATCGTTGATATGAGTAGATCCTTTCTCTCTGACCAGATCTGTCCCATGTTAGCATGATTTTCAATTGCTTTTTTTTTTGCCAGAGTAGATGTTCTGATAGAATTCCCAGTGCTGTTTATCAAGTTATATATAGATTAGATGTTATGCAGAAAAGTGGGATATGGCTTTTTTGACCTCAAATGTAACTTGCTGGTTTTAGAAAAATGAAGTTCTGTTTTTTGGATTATTTGAAAAACTAAAACCATCAGAATTGTGGAGTATACAATAAAGGTGAGACAAATGTCACAACTAAACTTGGATGCATGAATTAATGAAAGGAGTATTGGTAGCACTGTTTATGTTCTGTAACTTGTCAAGAAATATTCTCATTTCTTCAAAACGTTTTACTGTAGCCTTTGTCCCCACTGTTGATGAACCAAACCAAAGCAAGATATTAACTTAATTTAAGTCTTATATTAAAAAAAAAAAAACAAACCAACCAAATAACAAAAAGTCTCTATTGACTGCAGCGAGGTTTCTATGAGGAAGACAACTATAGGCTCTCCTGGAGCTTTGTGAGGCCTGTGGTGAACTAGAAGTGATATGGGGTGTTTGTGGTTACCTGAAAAGCGGAAATGTAGGACAAACATGAATGTTCACAGAGCATCAGCCAGGGCTTACTCTGAATGCCAGTTATTGGCATAGTGCTCCTGTCATGGCATTCTGCTAAAGAAAATTTCACACAAAAGTGTATCATTGCAAAAACAACCTATCAGTGCTCAGTGCAAAGCAGAAATCTCCTTTGGTCAGAAAAAGGTTCTAATTTTCACACATTGACTCCCAATTCTTTCAGGAGCACAATATTTACTATAGTATTTCTGTACTTACGGTAATTTTTCTACTTTTTTTTTTTACTTCAAGATAATTTTTCACTCCTGATTAATATGTTTACCTCTGTTCTATATTTGATTTATTTTATTTCTACATAACATCTGCACATTCTTCCTACACACATTAGTGCATGAATTTGCCTTGTTGTCTGTGTTGCTTTGCTCTTCATTCATTTGTCATCTTGAAAGATTCAGTGGTAAAGCAAAAATCTATTACAGAGAGAGCCTACTATATTTGGGGAGGATTCCTTGTGATTTCCCACCTAATACCCATAACATTTATTAGATTACACCTTTTAATTTTGATTTTGGAAAGATTGAAATAACTCTAAAATGGTCTCCTTCTCATGGAAAATCTACTGAGAAATTAAAACTCTTTTTGAACAGAGTTTTGCAGTTAACATGGATCATGGCTTATTGGTAGAAAGAGGATTTAATGCCCCAGACTGTAAAGACATAGAATAATGAACACCCTTTGAAAAAGCATAGAATTTATCATCTTGCATACCTCGCACCTTAGTGGCTATTTAAATGCATTTTTTTAAGCATTTTTTTTTGTTTTGTGGCACTACTCATTATATCAGGCGTATGGTGGTAACCATTGCCATCTTTCTTTAGGACATCGAAAGACATAATATTTTTGTTAAAAAATATTGTGACGTTGGTAAAAGACAATGCTGGCATAGAGAACAAAATCTCTCATACAGACAGGATGGTTGGTTGTTGACCAGATGGTGATGGGTCTCCATAGCAAGAGTCTTCACTTGGGTCAAGTGATATTTTCCAAACTGTTTTCTGACCAGTTCTTAAAACCTCTCTGGCCTGTGGTCCTGCGTGACCACTCCAGCATGTACCTGATTGGTCTCTACTGGCTACTATAAGCTACATACAAAACATCTAACTATCTTAATGATGTACAAAATCCTGTCCTAAGTGATCACTTCTACATCCATATGAACAGTTTTTACTGAATAATCACAAGTATCCTCTCTGGGTACAGTTTGGTCAATTCTACACTAGGAGACACCTGGGGAGTCTCTTTGTCTCATGTAAAAGACACATACCTTGGGGATACGTATTAGCAGCATACAGACAAATCATCTACCTGCTCCATTAAATCAGATGTAACCTTTTATCTACTGGCTTTTTTTACACAACCTTGTTATTGTTTTTGTTTCTTTTTGATTATCATTAGTTAGAATTTTAATACTGGAGGCTCTTCAGACTGATTATGCTGTGGACACCTTAGGATGTCGATCATCTCCTCAGGCAGCCTGGTGTATACCAGGGAGCCAAGAGGAAATACCTTGATTGTAAAGTTATCCAGATTATTTTCAAATAATTGCAAGAAAATAAAGCAGTGAACTGATATTCTCAAATGCAAAACAGCAATCTTATTGTTATACTGATTTATAAAGACACTATATTTCTTGCTGAAGTCTTTTATTGTGTTTGTTCATTTTTTTTTTTTCGGATACATCTGTATTTTTCTTCAGTGGCATTCTGTCTTTATTTTAGAAATTCATATGTTCTCAGAAAATGTAAGTACCATAGAATCATAGAATAGTTAGTGTTGGAAGGGACTTCAGACTCCTGTCACTTACAAAGTTAAAAAAAACTATTCAAATTCAATAAAATTTCTGCAGATTTAATATCTTACAATAAGTCTATGAAATATAAACCAATTCAACTATTAGTAGGATTTTTTTTAATCCCCAACACTGTGTTTTTAGATTTTGGAGCTCACCACTGGCACAGGTTGCCCAGAGAGGTGGTCGATGCCTCATCCCTGGAAGCATTCAAGGCCAGGTTGGACAGGGCTCTGAGAAACCTGATTTGGTTGGAGATGTCCCTGCTCCTTGCAGGGGGCTTGGACTAGATGACCTTTAAAGATCACTTCCAACCCAAACTATTCTATGATTCTAGGATCCTAACTATAAACCAGAGATGGGATTGTATGGTATATTTTTTCTTTCTGTCTTTCCCAAAGTTTCCCAAACCCCAGCACTATTCAAGATTTTTAGGTCTTTCAACTCAACTCTTGTTCCAGACTGTAGATGAGCAAAATCAGACTGGAGAGTAGGTTGCAGGATTTTGAACCTGAACTATGTGTATGTTCTTGCTTTTTAAGATGTAGCTCTTACTTTTTGTTTTCTATAAAGGTTTTGTTAGAAAGATTAGTGTTCACCAAAGACTCATCTTACACTGAGGCATCCTCACAGCAGCACAAGCCAATGACTACCTGGCTCAATCTTCTGACTTAGATAACATTCAATGTGACTTACATTAAAAGACATTTATAATTTCCCACTACGTACCTGTGGAGAACAAACTGATGTTTTCAAATGAATATAAGAGTTATAAAATACTATTAGCATGAATAATTGGAATTATTTATTTACTTATTCATTTACAATTATGACTGAGATCTCTGAATGTTTTCATTTTAAAAGAAAATCTAAAAATTAATGAAAAAGTTGTGTGTATACGCCAACTGTCCCCACGCTTACTATTCACCTTCATTTCCTCCGTCATTATTGCTTATATATAGTTTTACATATCTTTTTTTTTCTCCAATACATGGAAGTATTTACACAGAAGGCAGACTAATTGGAGAGAAGCATCATTCATACTATGAATATATGGAGCTTTTGACTAAATGCTACAGGAGAGCACTGACATGTTCTGGATTGCTTAACCATAACATTTTCCAGTGAATGACAGTGATGTAATCTGTAGTTGGAAGCAGTATTGACTAGAAAAATGAAACAATCAAGACTGGATTTTTAACTAAAATTTTGAAAACATCAACAACATTTGTTTTCAATGAAAATCAAATCCCCCAATTTAGGAAGCCTTATTTAATTTTACTCCAAAACCACCCCATCACTAGGTCGTTTACATATACAGACAAACCACTTCCTCCCCAAGAGATCTCTTTCATGTGGTAGAGTTACTTGAATCTTAAATGTATATTTGTGGCACCATAAAATGACATTGTCACAGAGTTGGTGATACAGTCCTCCTAGTTAGCTTCCCAGTTCATATAATATCCTGCTGATCTCTATGAAGTAAGGGCCAGATCAAAAGCCAAAAGTGATATAAAATGGCAGTCTTGTGGTTGTTGACTTTAATATGTGTTAGATCAGGCCTTAATAAAACCAAAGCACAGTATTCACATTTGTAGCAACTGAATTTGCTGTGTATTTAACATAAGAAGCCCTTAGTGTATGATAGCGTAACAGATTATAAGAGGGTGACAGATTTATAGTAATAAGTATATAGGGTTTTTTTTTCTAAATTCAGGAGCTCAGAATAAAAGCATGTACTATTACCTTTTTTTAAACTATAGAACAGTTGAGAAAAATGGATGGAGGTACAAATAATAATTCTAATATTATAATAGTTCTTAAAGAAAACTGCTAGTGTTAACAAATAATAGAAGTATATGATAGTTTTAACTGTAGTAACACTGTGTCTCTCCAATGAAATAACAATAAATGGAAGCATCCTATTCTTTTGTGAAATAAAGGAAAGTGTAGCAATAGAATTTGTATGTTAAAATATGGTTGGAGATAGAAAAGGATGTGTTACCCAAAGTCACAGATTGTAGGTTCACGGGAAAAGGGGTTTGAGTTAGGGTGTGAGGAAAGCCAAAAATCAGAATGCTTTGAGGGTCTCACATGAAGGTCAGATGCACTGAGTGTGTAATAAGTGGGAGGCAATGCAGCAGCCATTATCTTCCCTCTGACAAGAGAGCAGCTCACTGACCTGGCATGCTGACAAATGGAGAGGAAAACTCGGCACTGAGATGTAAATTCCCCACACAGGTCCCTCATGAATATCTTGTCTCCAGAATTCAAGCCAGTGACCTGGAAAACAAGGTTCCTCCCCAATCAAAATGACAGGCAGAGCTGGTTTCCTGTTAGGAAGACTACTAGGTGTGTAAAAAAATTATGATTTCTGAAAAGAAAAAAAAAAGAAATGTCACACAGTGCAAAATATTATTCTCAAATGGTCCTCTGCATCTCCCTTGAATGGCAGCTGTTAAGAATTCAATTGTGTGTATGACACACTGCAATGCAGGATGAAAGTTCTGTTGGGGAGCAAAAATGAATAGAAATTTTGAATTCAAATACTCATTTGAGAATATTTGAATATCTGTCATTCTTTATAGCCTAAAGGTTAATTCTTGAAAAGAATTTCCATTAGTAACGTAAATTGTAACCTTGTCAAATCTTCTTATGTAATGCATTAATGCTGAAAGACATACTCTGCAAAACTGTACTATTAAATATATAACCTTGGTTCATAGTGAATTTATACTTTTAGTAGTTTCCTTGATTTGTCAGTATTTGGTTTAAGATTTTATGGTTTTGTATATGTACCTGTGTCAGCACACAGAGAACATTCCATAAACATTACTATACCCTTTTTGCATATGTATGTTCTATTGCTATGCTCTCTTTTTTCATAGATAGTAATTAAGAAGATTGTCTGATACCATTGCCCTTGCACAAGACAAGTGGCTGTCTAAGGAATCTTTTTCCATATGAGAGGCCTCTTTTCTTGTTCTGTGCGTGTATGCCTACTTTATGTCAGGATCTCCATATTTATATTTCTGTAGTTCTGATTTCTTGTAAAGGGAAAAAGCAATTACAATTTTTCTTTCTGGATGATAATTTAGATCTGAATTAATCAACAGTCCTGAAGCAGACCTATATGTATATTTTGATGAATGCTATAAAGTTTCACGTTAAAAGGTGCCCCAATTTGCTGTATGAAGTGTGTGCATGGTGAGTGTAAGCTTTTGCTTAACCATAAACATAGGAGACTGGCAGTCTAAAGGTACTGTGGTTCTGCAATTGGAAATTTAGTTTATTTTTTTTTTTTAATTAAAAATATAGCAGTCCATTGTATAAGTTAAATTTTTGCTACTGTGGCTAGACTGGTTTTGGTGTGAACACTTCAGACAAAGCCATTAAAAGTTTTGCAGAATTACGAAATAATTCTGTACTTATGATAATAAAATCTATTTTCTATAAAATATTTTCAAAACCATATGACTTCATTGTACGTGAATTTAAATAATTGTCCTTGCAGTTCACTGTGATCTCTCCCTGCACTTTGTTCTGAATTGTACCATGCACTGATCTGATGTTCATGCTGTTTCTGCTGCCTGGTACAATCTTTGTTAAAAGACAGCATGGTTTGAGTTTGCACACAGAGCTTAGACAGAATGAATATGTTAATAAGCTCCAACGTCAGGTTGCACACTCAAATTACTATCAATTGTGCATGCAATTTTTCCAGACTATTTGTTCTGAAAATAAGTACTAAATTATGCATTCAATGTAGTGTCATGTATAAGTAAAAAAGATGAGCTTGCTCAAATATTTCCAAGTGGGAATATTTGTGTGTGCAAATATGATGCAATTCAATTATATGATGTACCCATTTTAGCAATTTGAAAATAGAGAGACAAAAAACTTATCATATTGGAGGAGGGAGTCAAATGCTGCAGAGGCAGGTAACTGAGCCTGCGACCTATAGTGGATATATGTATTTCAGTTATCTGGCATGAGTCATCAGCAGGCCCTTTCAAATCCCTTAGGCTGGATAGAGCCCTGAATACCAGTAGAAAACAATTAGAAAAACATTATTGCGAGCATACCCCTAGTGAGGGATATGCTGTCAGGAAACTGTATTGCTCATAGCTACTGCTCATCCTCCTGACAAAGGCTGTCTGCAAACTCAGCCAGATGTGTTAGGAGAATATACTTTGGTCACAATTCCAAGATCAGCTGATATTGAAAAAAGTTCAAATTTGTCCAAGTGAGAGACCATATAGGGGCAGTATATATACTCTGTTGGTTTGGCTCTCCTCTTTCGCGACCTTGATTTCTTTATCCACTTGCTCTAATGTGTCAGTTCCTTTTTTTAGAGTAGCAGGTATGGAGTAAGACAAACTGAAATGCAAGAAGAATATAACGAGTACTTGATAGTAGGTATTTTCAATAGTCTATGAGCCAGGCATATTCTTTAGGTTTGCAGCTCTACACTTTTTTTTTTTCCACACTATAGCTGCCAACTCTACATGCTCAGTCTCATGTACTCTGAGGCACATTCTAGATACTATCAGTATTTTCCTAAGACACTGAAATTTTGCAAGCTGTAAAGAAGCTCTCCCAAAGTAAACCACATGAATGAACAACAAAAAGCAAATATATATATAAAAAAGCCAAACCCACACTTTTGGCATAATGGGTAATGAATAAGGGAGGCATGAGGAAGCCTTTGTATGGGGCAGACACAGCTGTGGGAGAAAGAAGGTTGACGTTTTTGCAACTAGTTGAATAACCTGTGAAGAAGAGAAACAACATTTTGGATCCTCCTGGGGCAGGATCATTAGGAAAGTGAACTTGTAGAAACAGAGATGACAGCTCCAGATCTACACTGATTGTATGATTTGAAGTCATAAAGTTGCACAAGAAAATAGCTTTTTAATCAATACCGGAATAGGCTTCCATTCAAAGGCTTTGAATATTGGCCCCTAATGCAAAGCTGTGAACTCATTGCTGGCCATTTAAGTGATCCCTTCATGACACTGGTTTCCCAAGCCAATTCCCAAGCCAATTTCCCAGTCCTTTCTCAGTGAGGGATACATTGCCCTGATTTGTGATTGCAGTTGTGTCCCCAGATCAGTATTGCTAGTACGAGTCAGGAGCAGACATCTGCACTGTAACTTTGAAGTCCTACAGCAACAGTTCTTGGGCTGATGAAAGCCTAAGTGGGATCTCCTCTCCCCAGTGAAAGAAGGCAGTTGTCTGAAATGGACCTTACATTATGTTAAGGTCTCCTGAGTATTGGATGCAAAGTTACTAATTTGGATTGCATGGTGTGCAAATGGACAGCTGTGAAGAGTAGGGGGATAGACACAAAACCAGAGATCATTCGATCATCACAATACATTGTATGAAGATTACCAGTCTGGTCCTGGCTGCTCCAGCTGTGATGGTGTGCATAGAAGCTATTTGAGATTCTGTGACTCTGGAAACAAGGTCTGTTCACAATCCAGTGAACCCTGAAAGCACACAGGACTTCAGGACCTTTGCCTGTCTATTATCCTGTAGTTATAATTTAATACTTTTTAAAAAATATTTTTAATACTTAATCATAATTTAATTATTTTTAATGTGGTGGTAAAAGCAAATAAAAGTTGTTGTATTTTGAAAGCTGTAAGTGCTAAAGTTTGAATATCTGCAGTTAAAAAATATATCTGGTCTTCTAAATGAGTTCTCATAGAGACCCAAGAGGTATTTGAAACTTCCATTTTGAGCTTGGACTTCCAGTTTACTTCCCCCCTGAGAAGGGGAAGTGAGACCTACTTGCTGAGACAAGCATCTACAAGAGACATCATAGAGCTGAACTTGCTAAAAATTGCTTACAATTTAGTTATACTCAGTTAAATTGAACACACAGCCAGAATAGTCCTGCTTGAATTTTTGGGTGGGAAAATGATCTTTAAAATTGGTTTTCAAGAAATTCAGTTTATCCTGTATGTTCTGATTCACACACCCAGGTTATAGGAACCAGGATCTGAACTGCAGTCATTGAGAATGGTAGAGTTACTGCCAGGAACTTGAACTGTGGGACATGAGTGGCATGGCAGTTTCAAACTACTAAGGCACATTGAATTGGTTTGTTTTTTTTTTTCCTTTTAAGTAGTGTTGCATTTTCAAGCAGGGTAAAACCAAGTACTTCTGTGCCCACAAATGTTAATAGTATTTTTTCAAAAGATGTCTGATAACTAGGTATTTCTTTTACATGATAATCTGAAACCTATAGGTGAAAGATATTGAATTGGACCTGCAGTAGCTGTCATGTCAATCACCAGTTGACTTCTACAGAAAGCTGTTGAGGGTTAACTCAGTGAGTGCTACCAAGAATGATATTTAATTCTAATTGAGAAGGGAGAGTGTGAGACAAAGACTTACCTTGCAGTCTCTAGAGGTTTTCAACACTAGCTGCCTATGGAGAAACACTCACACAGAGATAACCTTGAGGGCACTTACCCAACAAGAACTATTCTGAATTTTTCTTTTTCCTCAGAAGAAAACTGCATTCAATCTCATTTATTGCTAAAACAATATTTGCCCATCTTCGTAATATGTAAGCATCCCGGTTGCTTGAACACAGCTACTTGACTTAGAAACTGAAAGGCCAGATACATAGAGATCTTTTATATGATTGTGAATAAAATGCTTCTGGATGATACACAAAATCCATCCTTTCTCCCACAGTTGTGACTAATGCACACTAGGTTAAGTAAAATTAAAAAGTGAATACACTGAAAATAGCTCTTTTACTATAGTTAAATAATACTTAACCTCATTTTAAAAAATCAGATATACCAATTCATAAAATCATAGAATCATAGAATGGTTAGGGTTGGAAGGGACCTTCAGAGGTCATCTAGTCCAACCCCCCTGCTAGGAGCAGGGACATCCCTGACTAGATCATGTTGCTCAGAGCCTCATCCAGCCTGGCCTTGAATGTTTCCAGGGATGGGGCTTCCACCACCTCTCTGGGCAACCTGTTCCAGTGTTCTACAACTCTCATCGTGAAAATTTTTTTCCTAATATCCAATCTAAATCTACCCCCCTCTATTTTAAAACCATTACCCCTAGTCCTGTCACAACAGGCCCTGCTGAACAGCCTCTCCCCGTCTTTCTTGTAGGCCCCCTTGAGGTACTGGAA
>JAAGAY010135441.1:0-44285 GCA_011801015.1 Ardeotis arabs
TTGTCCTGTAATAACCCCGTTCAGGCTGCTAATTGGTACCAGCACCTAGTCCCTGCCTCCTCCTTGTCGCTGGCAGGGCTTGGCTGTGCAGCGCTCCTGCGGCAACCCTGCTCGGGTCAGCGAGAGAAGGGATGTCACCTCCCGGCCTTTGCTCTGGGACGGGGACTTTCCCATCAGGTGATGGTGGCAGGGGGAGGCGAGCAAGGATGGGAAGGAGCTTTGCCAGAGAAAGCGATGACCACGTCTCTGGATGCACTCTGTTCCCCGCTGCTGTAATTGAAGACAGCAGTTGCTCTGCCTGATCTGGCCACAGAGCCGTCCTAATCCTCTCCTTATGACATCACAGTGCATTGCTGTGGAAACAATGATGACATCTCAGCATCACCACAGCAACATATGGCTTCGCAGTGGGGAAGGCAGACAAGGTATCAGGCGAGCTGGACACAGCTGTATGGCAGTGGTTGAATGTTAGGTCCCATGATGTGCCCAGATTCCCTGGAGATGCAGCTATCGCTGCTACCAAAATGCCTCAGGGTTATCTAATAACACACAGCCATGAACTAGGAACAACTCAAGCAAAAGGTGTGTGAAAATAAAGATCCTGGGAAGGATGACATTTGCAGTGCTGCCCAGTCCCTTGGGGAACCCAGATGACAGGGCAGTTTTCAAAGTCAGAGGAGGTTTGTTGTTTGGAGCTCATAGCGCCTAGGTTCAAATCCTTTGGATGACCTGTGGGAGTATGATACTATTTCACTTCCACGAGGAACTGTATTTCACTGCTCAAGATACTTACAGGCATCACATTTCAGTCCCCTGCACAAAATAGGCAGAATAATCTTTGCAGTTGTTTGCCTCTCAAAGAAGATACTTGCTCATCTGCTCGGGGATCAGCAACACCCACTCTTTGTGAGGAGCCACCCCTACTAATACGCACTGAGTTTCAAATATTTGCTGTCAAGTCACAGGACAAACCAAAACACAAAAAAAAAAAAAAGGGGGGGGGATTTTTTCATCTATTAGATCAACAAACAAATGCAAGGAGAGTGCAACTTCATAGTGAGTGTAGTTCAAGGAAAAGAAGGAGAAGGCTGAATCTGACAGGTTGCTGTTGTGAAATATTTGTGCCACTCCTATTATTATTAGTCATTTGGACATTTCCAAAGCAGTTAACTCATTAAGGGCCCGTGGGAGATAAGACAGTCATTATCCATTAAGGGAAAGCCCTGGCTGTTAATGGTGCCAAATGTTTTGGCTGCAGGGGGGCTGCTGGAGAAGAGGATGCCCTGAACTGTTGGGAGGTAGGGCTCTGCTGGGGAGGCACAAGTTCTCATTTTCGCTGTATCCAGGGTCAAACTGGTTCACTAGCCGCCCAGAAAGGCCTCCGCGCAGTATGGAAGTGCTTCCAGGCACTGAAGGAATGAACTGTGCCTGCATCCTTCTCTGAAGGCCTTTGGTGCAATCCTGAGGGAATGGTCTCAGACCCAATGAACTGTGCCTGCATCCTTCTCTGAAGGCCTTTGGTGCGATCCTAAGGGAATGGTCTCAGACCCCAGACACACACAGAACTATCTGTCAGGCCTGATGCTGATCCTAGTAATTCCTGGGAATGACAGGAGCACAGGGTCTTTATCCTGAATCCTGTCACGTATTTGTGCTGGCTCCCCAGGGGAGCAACTGGAAGAGCATCCTTATGCACAGCAGCCCTACACTAAAGGGGACCCTGCACACCCCTTGGCCCTGCAGAGCAGAGAAGGAATGTGGCGTGCCTTTCCCCACCAGCATTACTCAGAGGCCAGGCTCCAAGATCACACCCTGCACACATTTTTGGGAGGAAAAAGAAGTTTCTCTGTTCACTGCTGAAGTGCCAAGGAGTGCGTTTATGCAGCCCCCTCTGGAGAACAGTGTTTGGTGCTGCTCACCAAGCTGCCTTTGTCCCTGTCAGACAGGGCTCCAAGCTTCCCTGACTCCTGGCTCCTTGGTCCTGGAACTATCCATGGTTTGTGCAACCCATCCAGTCCTTGTGGGCTTGCTCATTGCAAACATCTGACTTGACACGGGGCTCCCACTCTGGTGCTGTAGCATCTAAACCATCCCATACATGTCACATAATTGTTCATCTCAGACCAAGTGACCCTAGCTTTCTCCCAGCTCTGAAAGGGTACTAATGATCCTTCTGTGCTGCTCTGTAGTGTGGGGTCACAGCCTGGGCTCTCTGAAGGGAATAGCATGCCCATGAGCTTTGCTAGACATTAGGTGGGTCCCACCTGGGAGACTCTGCTCTGGAGATGGCTGCATTTTTGTGTCACAGTGCATTTGAGATGTGTGCTGGGATCCTTAGGAATGACAGGCACCATAACTGTGGAGAAGGTCAATTATTTGTTGCAATTATTTAACTGACTTAAGCTCAGAAATGGGAGATGCACTCTGGAGCTCCAGGGAGTGGAAGAGAAACTTGATAAATTCAGGAGCTGGCAAAGCGCTGCTAGTGTTTAGAAACTGTTCAGAAGAGTCCCAGCCAGCTGCAGCACCTCCACACAGAAGCAGCCAGCAGCCTCAGTGGTTGGACCAGAGGGAAAGCAGCAGTCCAGGCTGGCTGTGAAGCCCAAAGCTTTTGGATCTGAGGAGCAGAAGCAACGCAACCAGCACTTTCCATGTCTCTGAGCTAGTGGAGCAGTTTTAGACAACCTTGATATGAAAGATCAGTGAGAACACGCAAGCCAAATGGTTTTCATTAGCAGTTAATTTTCTTGGTGTGAGGGATAAAAGCACAGAAAGAGCTAAAGCAGCTCCCATCGTTTGGGTGGAGGGGAATGACTACAGAGGCCTTTCCCCGGGCAGTGACTCTAGAGCTTGGCACAACCCTTCAGCAGGGAAAGGGGGAACTGCCAGCCCTATGCTGAGCTTGGCAGTAAGTCTAAGAATCTGCTCCCAAACAAAAAAGGGAGCTTAGAGATGGAGGGAGAGAGAGAGAGACTTGGCAAACTAAGAAGGGGGGCTAGGAGAGAGGACCATATAGATGCAGCAGCTTGGGTGAACAACAGTGTGAGAACATTAACATGGGCTGGAGGGAGGGGATTTGAAACCAGAGCAAATAAATAGGCTAGAGCATCTCTGGTGAGCAAGCTCATGGCAGCTGAGGAGAAGAGGCTCCAAAGCCAGAAGAGCACCTTATGACTCTATGGGGTGGTGGTGGTGTGGAGTCCTCAAGCTGTGCTACCTCCCTGCACTGCTGTGGTACCACATCTCACAGCATTCAGGGAGAAACCCGGGCAACAAGGGCATGAATACACTGGACATGCTTTGAAAAGCTGCATGAGCGTTTCTGGAGCTTGTGAGCTTCAGTTTCCACCTGAAGATTTTACTGTGTGGTTTTGTTCGCTCTTCTGAATGCTCAGATTTTTTTGAAAGCAGGTGGCAGCCTCCAGAAACAAGGGCTAGTCCTTCCAACTACAGCGGGCCAGCCCTGTTCAAGTCCTGCTTGCAGCTGTGGGCTGTGACAGACTGTAAATCTGAGGGCTGGAGTGGGAGAACAGCTGGGTGGCCATCAGAGATGGCTGGGAGGGGAACAATGACGGGGGGAGCCATCAAGGGCACTGTCTGGCTTTCAATCAGTCCTAGGAACTGGCAACATTCAGCAGACGCTAATCTGCTCTTTGGGCAATTCCTTTGACAGCTGAAGGAGGAAAAAAAATTACTTGATCACAAACTTGAAGGAACTGGTGTGAAACTTATCTTTAGCTTGTTTCTGAATTGCTTTATGAAAAAATATAAAAGAGGAAGGACAGGGAAATATAAATAAATACACACCAAATATTCACTCTGCAAAATAAAAACTCTCCATTAACGCATGTTCCATTTTCAGACAGATTATTTGTCTTTGGGTTTTCTGCTTTCTTAAGTTTGTGATTTCGCATGATTTGTAGAAGGGATTTTAGTCTTCTGAGATCACACAGGCAGCCATCAAGATAGTCACACATATGGTCTCACCATGTGCATGTGGCCCCTTCTGCTGTAGGCTCCACTGGTCTATTAGATATCTTCGCATTTTTTTTGCAATCTTCCCATGAGGAACCTGAGAGCCTCAGCTCATGCTGCAAAGCTGTGGCTGGGACCTGGATCCAGATCCAGTGATCCCAAATGCCTTAGCTGTAAAAGTCTCATTGTGAAATCCTTTGTTTGAGCTGTCTTTTCAGTTGCGTGGTGCTGTTTCTGAATTCAGTGGACCACCCTAGACGACATGTTCTCTCCTCAACCCAAAAGTGAATCTATCGTTTAATTACCGTTAGGCTGCGAACCCTATTCACTTGCTGGGCTCACCAAACATACTATAGAAATGCTCGTCAGCGGAAGAGAAAATTATGTCCAGTTAAAATTTAATTCACAGTTGGGAAAAAAAAATCCTCTGATGATTGACCATTTGTATCACAGCTGTCTTAAGGGTGAGAGAGACTAGGGACTCGCCGTGCTGTGCATTTGGAATAGGAGTCAGTCCCCGACTCAAAGATTTATTGTTCAGGCAGGGTCCCACTGGAGGAGGCACTCTGCACTGTATGGTAGGAATGGAGGCACAAGTAAGATGGCTTTCCCAACATTGTGCTTCAAATCCATCTGATTCAAGTGAGAGGGCTGGAGCACCTCTCCTATGACGACAGGCTGAGAGAATTGGGGCTGTTCAGCCTGGAGAAGAGGAGGCTCTGGGGAGAACTTATAGCAGCCTTCCAGTACCTCAAGGGGGCCTACAGGAAGCACAGGGAGAAACTCTTTAGCAGGGCCTGTTGGGATAGGATGAGGGGTAATGGTTTTATAATAGAGGGAGGTAGATTCATATTAGACATTAGGAAAAATTTTTTTCAATGAAGGTGGTGGAACACTGGAACAGGTTGCCCAGAGAGGTGGTGGATGCCCCATCCCTGGAAACGTTCAAGGCCAGGCTGGATGAGGTTCTGAGCAACCTGATCGAGTCAGGGATGTCCCTGCTCCTTGCAGGGGGGTTGGACTAGATGACCTTTGAAGGTCCCTTCCAACCCTAACCATTCTATTATTCTAACATTCTATGATAAGTGCAAAACTGAAAACTCCTGAGCCTCATGCCAGCACCTTACCTGTGGGACAGTCCTGCCTCTGATTTTTCTAAGCTTTTAAATTGGAGCAAGTATGCAGAACAAGCAAAAAGAGTCTGAAATCTTACACTCACAGGCAGCAACAACCATGTTCTGTAGATCCAGACACCAGTGTCACACGAACATGCAGAAATGCTCTCTACCACCACACTACACGTCGCAGTCCTTGATCCTGAATGTACAGGCTGGCTTTTAATTAGCAATGTATGTCCCAGAAGATTGGCAAGACATCTCTGAATTTACCTCTATCTTAATTGCATGCGGAAAGTGTCTCCTGGGCTGATCAGCTCTGAGCCTCTCATGCTAGCAGAGCCAGGCTGCAGCTGGCAGCTCCTCCCAGGTGCCCGCTGGGCTCTTACTGGCCTCCAAGTATCAGGTGCTGCAGGTGATGCCTCGCGGGAGTACCAAACCGATCTGGCATTCCCGTGTGGGAGAACGGGATTCTACACTGAGCCACCTTGGTGCTGCTGAGCAGAGGTGTTACAAGATGGATTTGGCTGCAAGGGGACAGGGGGCAGTGGGAAAGGTGATGGAAAGGCTGGGAGGTTTATGCAAGTAGATCTACAAGGTGAAACTCAGGTTGGATTTGCCATCAGGAAATCCCTCTCTGCTATTTTGAATTATCTTATTCCAGTTCTGTTTCTGTGTGGGTAGAGATGTACATAAATGTGAACCTGAGCACGTGTACACACAGAGCAAAGCCAGCCAGCCACCTCTACAACTGTCTGGCTTCTACTGTGCTTGCTCCTGGCTCCGTTGTGCCAGCGACTGATGTGACCCTGCTGATGAGCAACCACGATTTGTCAGTGCAGCCCATTTTGCCATCCCTCATGCTGGCTGGACATGTGAAATGGGGAGCTGCAGGGCCAGGGGCTAGAGCACATCCTTTCCCCACCCACTCCCTTGCTCCAGAGGGGAAACTGGGCTCTACCAAAGCCCTGACTCACACCATCCGCCCTCACCTCTCCACTTTCAGTGCCTGCTGTTTTCTTCTCCCTGTCTAATTTCCCTGGGCTTTCTCTGGGAGGGAGTGTGGCCAGGCTTGCTTCCTTTCATAAAGCAAATGTGATATTTGGGACTGCAGCTCCCGGAGCACTGGGCTACACTGTCCTGTGCCAGAGCCCGGCTCTGCAGTCACCTTGATGTTGCAGGACACAGTGAGTTCAAAATGGCAGGGAAGTACTGCTGAAGAGCACATCTCCCTTGCTACACTGAGTGGCTCAAACCTGCTGACAGCTTTAATTTAGGAAGCTAACAGTGACTCTTTACAGGTGGCGTCTGCCTGTTGGGTTGGCTGAGCTATGAGCACATCCCCTTCAACTCTACCCTCCCATAGCCCATTTGGGGTCACAGAGTGCCTCTGCTACTACGGGAATCATGCACTCCCAAGCTGCCCTATTCCACTTGTCCATCTTTCCTTTTGCAGCCTAGAAAGCATCTCATTTTGAAGCTCCTGAGGGCTGGGAGCCTGGCAGCAGCAGGCCGATAGCATCCCTGCCTGCGGGAGCCTCAGGGGCAGAAAGCGATTTCCAGGGGCCTTCATCTCCTGTCCACACCCGAGGCCGATGGGACCAAGCAGGTCTGCAGCTCTCCAGCTGGTCCTTGGCATATGCGAGCAGTCTTACTCCCCTTTCTCTAGCCTGGTTCCTCAAACACAGATGTGCAACAGGAGCAGAATAGTGTCCGTGTATGGGAGAGGCTGAGCCGGAACAGGCACTGGGGCCAAGACAGTCTCTGGCTTTACCTTCTTGGTGACTTTTCTTTAGTTAGCATCTTCTCCTGGACGACAGCTTAATACTAGGACTTGCCTTTCTTCCCATTAAATGCCATGACTCAGACTCTACACATCTAGGTGCTAACAAACTAAACAAGATGAAGAACCAGGGATGTGTAATTGTAATACTAATGTATGTCACAGCTCACCCAGCAGATAACTGATGTTTGCCAAAAAGGAGCTGGTAAGTGGTTCCCAGAGGAGATTTCTCTCTACAAGAGCAGCATGTCACACCACCAGCCACTGTAGCAAGGGAAAAAGCTCACCTCCTGACTCCCAGGGGTCCTCTCATGTGGGGTAGGTGACAGACTTTGCCTTCCTGCAGAAGCCCTTGGGGACAGCAATTTGCCTCGCTCGGGGGAGTGGGTACCCGTCGTACTTCCTCAGCTTGTTTTGGTGCTCTTCTACAGCCAGACCATATTTAAAGAAAAGAAACCAGTTAGTTCTGCCAAACCAGAGTTCGACATTTGATTGCAACTTTTGGGAAGACAGATAACATGGGGGGTTTTTTTCTCAGCTGTGGCCAGCTAGAGTTTGGTTCAGACACTTTCCACCACAGCAGTGCAGCTTTTCAGAACAGACAGCTCTCTTAAGCCATCTTTTTGTTTTGGTTTGTGTGGTTTTTGGGGTGGGCGTCAGGTTTCCTTGTTAGATTTGGGAGCTGTGTGTTGCTCTCAAAACTGCCAGGAGTGTCTCACAGGCGCCCTTCCTTGCATACCTAAAGCAGGAGATTTTTTTGTAATTTTGTTTTAAGTTGCTCAGGGGCTGAGAGAATGCCAGTGAAATAGAGCAGAGCTTGATAGAGAATTAATTTCTCTGGAGGGAACAGGGAACCGCAGACACCTGACCCTCTATTCCTGTTTATCTTTGCTTTCAGGAGGTCAATTGAATTGTGGACATAAACTTACCTCGTGGTTTGCAAACAGATACTCACCAGAAGAGTGTTCTGGCATCACAGAGCATTTTGTGTTTCGATTTCTTCTTTCCTAGTTCTTTTATGGCTTGGAAATAACTTGCAACATCTGTATCACAGAAACATTATTTACACAACATTTTCACAGCATCGCAATTCAAATTACTTGGCAGAATTCCCGTGAAGACGTCCCTCACATGGCAATGACCAACAACCCATTTCAAACTTGGACTTCCTCAGTTTCTTCTGCATGGTATAGCTGCAGGATTTATTCATAAGCACTGTCTGAAAGATTCAGTCTTCAATTCTGTGTATGTTGAGAAAGGAGTGAGGGGGAGGCATTTTGCACAGTGTGCATTCATTTGGCCTCTTGATCTACTTGGTTATGGTCCTCCCTTTCACACGGTTCCTCTCTGTGGAACTCATTGCTGCAGGATGTCGTGGAAAACAACTGTCTCAATGGCTCCAACAAGGCACTAGACAATGAGAAGCCTCTCATTGTCAGACACAATGGTCTAGCCAAAGCTCCATCTCTGGACATGTCTGCAGTGCTAGCTGTCAGATTCCAAGAGGGCCCATAAGGGAACAGATCCCTCTGTTGAGGTCCACTTTTTATGCTTTAGTTGTTGTGAAAGCCAGGAGAATGAACTAGGTGGATTTTTGATCTGACCTAGTGTAACACTTAGTTCAAATTTACACTGTCTGGGAGTCAAGCCTGGTTTCTAGCATAGTGTGTTGTGCAATCCTTGATCTCATGCCCAGTGCTGTCCCCCACCATCCCACAGAGGTTAGTGAGTTTCTATCTCCAGGGAAAGGGAGACTGCTTTCTGACTGCAGTCACGTTTGTACTGTCAGGCTTTGCCCAAGCCTGCTTCTGAGCTCTTACTCAGAGAACTGCTTACACTTACTTCCAAGAAAGAAAGTGCTTAAATCCAGCTGACCTTAACAGATGTCTTGGAGTGAGGTTCTACCAGCCCTCTATCCATGGAGTGTGGTGTCTCTCTCCTCAGTTTCTCATCAATTTTCTCATTTTTCTTTTACTCACAGGTAAATGGGTACTGGGCTCTAACACAGCCTCTCTTAGGCTCACCCATCCCATTGATTCAGTCCCGACACAGAATCAAAGAGCTGATAATTTAGGCCCAGAAGTCAGGAGGAGCTTTTCTCTGCTAGAGGAGAAGAGTCAGTGGACTCAAGCTTTCCAGCAAGAAGTAATGGGATATACCCTGTTTTTGAAACTCCCTTCGTAAAGCCCTGATGTCAAAGGCAGTGGCCGGTGGACTTGATCGAGTGGGACTGTCTGGGGCTGCTGGGATTTCTGTCCACCCGTCATTTGGGCTCTGCTGCAAATCTATACTATCACATTTGTTGGCAAGTTTGTCTTTTTAGCAGCTTGAGGTCCCTTGCTTTATACAACACTCCTGAATTTCCCTGATCTGGAGCTTGACACGTTGCCACCCAGACACAAGAGTACTTACCCTTTTATCCACTTTCCTCCCTGGCAAGGATGCCTCACCGGTCAGCAGCCCTTCTTCACTGCCACGTGCTGGTTTCCTTAATGATCTGGAAAGGAAGATGTACAATAATACAAGAAGGATGTGTAATGAGATAAGGAAGATGTATAATGAGATAAAAGTGATGCAAATACCTGCTGGACAAGAAGGGACTGGAGAAAGCTTGGGGAGACACCCCTCAGTGGCTCAGTGAAGAGGGATCCCCATTGCAAGAGAAAGCCCAGGATGATGGAAACAAATTAAGGCAGCCTGGAGCACCTCTCTGACTCGTGGGCTTTATGGGGCTCTGTAGCAATACTCAGGGAGGAGGCTGGCACTGTGGGCATGGTGTAAAAGGGACTGGGAAAGCATACTACTGAGGTCCCAACACCTTCATATCAGCTGGCAAGCAGCCCCTGCCAGAGGTCTGCTCACCCATCACATGGGAGATACCGCAGTGAGAATGACCGTGGGCTAACTCTTGTCTGGCAAGATCCTGAGAGTACCAGGATGCATTGCCTCAGAAAGGAGAAGAGCAAGGGGAGACTCCATACGAGTGTGCTAATGGTTTCACAGAGGACAGCTGGGAACATCTGCCCTTTCCCTCATAACCAAAAAAGCAGCAGAAGAAAAGAAGTCTACGGGTGGGGAATTCCAGTGGAATAACACACATTTTAACACCAGCCATGAACTTAGCAGTACTCAGACGGGACTTGGATAGCTGGAAGGCTCAGAGCCATTGCAAATAGCAGTAAGTTATGCAATTTTTCTTCCCATTCTTATTGCTGGCTTCTAAGAGTCGGCCTGGGGAGTTCAGTATGAGGAGAGTACTGTCTGACTTAAGTGAGCTCTGTACCATCAGGCCAACTTCTATAATTTTGAAGGCAGGGAGCAAGGCTCAGGAGCATTGTAAATAATGACCACATGTATCAGAAGGGGTATGAGTTATCCTGCTCCAGGGCCTGTCTTTGGCAGCTCGTTGGCTGAGCTGCTTGGCTGGAATGGATACCCATGACGGAGGGTGAAGGGCAGAGATGTGCTTACTCCGCACTCGCCCCCTCCGAGCCCTGACATCTTTCCTAGGAGCACTGGTGCTGGCTACTGTTGGACATAGGATGGAAAGAGGTGGCTGGCGGCATTCATCCCATGTGCACATTTCCAGTGCTCCCCTTTCTTTTTCTTCTCCAGTGCTGCAAGCACAGTTGCAGGCTTTGGTTAGTGCATTCTCCATGACCTTCCAAGCTTTACTGTCTGCACTACCTGAAGAGAAACCCAGAGCATCCTGCATCATCCGATTGCCTGATTCCACCAGCTACAACCTGGCTGTCATGGTTACAGTCTGGAGAACCACTTGGACCTTCAGAATGGAGGGTTTGGTAGTGGCAGAGTGACTTCGAAGAGAGGCAGATGACTGCCTGCTCCAGAATCACTAAGGACTGTGTGTTGAGCCAGCCTGGTGGGGGCTGCTCAGGGTTGTCATAACCCACCTGTCTGGGGACTCCAGTGAGGCTGAAAGCTGCCACTTGGCTTTACTAATCAAGTGCTGTTTTCTTGTGGTTTTTCTCTTAGCTGTACTCATAGCCCGTCTATCCATTAGCAGCTCCAGGCTGTCACACAAGCAGAGGAAAGACTGCTCATCACTCGTCAATTGCTAGGCTTATTTGCGTGTTTTCAGTTTTTATGCAATTTTTTAAAGTGCAAACAGATGTCACAATATTTTTATCTCCATTACCTTCATATGTTTTTTTATCCCCATGAAACTTGCAAAGAAAAACTGCATGCAACCAAGTTTTCGGTCCAGCAACTGCAAGAAGCTCCGTGAGACAGAACAGCCCAAAGCCAGGTAGCTTGGTTACATAAGAGTCCTAAATACTCCAAGACAGAAGCATTGTACAAACTGGGAGTCTTAACAGCTCAGGCTGATCCAAGCTACAGAAAACAGTTTTCCTTTTTTATACACTCTTCTTTCATTTACAGCTCAGACCATCTTTGTATGAAATTCCCTCCTCCCTCTTCTGGCAATCTGCCTGCTTTCAGTGCATGTTGTGTCTGCCCAAAACATTGTCTCTTCAGAGTAGCCTCTGGTTGGAAAGTGCTCTTATCCATGTGCTATAGGCACATGGACTGAGGCAGCAGGAGCTGATGGGCTCTCCCTCAGGCATCAGAGGCAGTGGTGAGCCTGGTTCTGCAGGCATCGTGTCCAGTCTTTGCTGTCTGGTAGACAGCCCAGAGGTAGGTAGAGGATTTGAAGAGGACTGGAGGGTATTGTAAGAGTAAGTACCGGAGACACAGGAAGGGAGTTACAGCATTGCAATCCAGTCATTGAATGCTAGGCTTCAACAGCTCTGCTGCTCCTGACAGACTTCACTTCGCTTACCCAGGCTCATGTCGCAGAGCAGCAGCTGCACCTTTACTGGAGACCATGTTGATGTTCCTCTTCTGACAAAAATACTCTCAAGTCTGCTTTGAAGTTGGAATTGAACAAATCTTCCTTATTAAGTTGCTTTATATTGCATCTAGTTCAGGCATCAGCAGGAAATTCATCTGCGTTGCTGTGTTACCGTGCCAGCAACCAGGAACGGCAGCAGCATCCAAAGGTGAGGTCTTATCTCTCTACCTATGTCACCAACTTGCACAACACCATAAAATGGTACGGTGCCACAACACACAAGGGGGCAAAAGAGACAGATCTCCGCTGTTCTGCCCAGGTGACAGGCACTATTCATACAACATTGCTCTTTATAGGCTTTGGCTGAGTGGCGCAGAGCCTCCTACAAACAAAGGGGACGAGGCAGATTCTGCCATGAAGCACTCAGCATGTAAGGAGACAAAAGAGTGATGGGATCAGAGAGGGAACAAAAGGAAAGCATTTTTTTTTTCAAGATCACAGAACAGGTCAGCAGCATTAGATAACACAATGCTGAACTAAATACCCAAGTGCAGGTGCTTCCTGTAGGACTCCTTCTGTAGATAATCTAGTCTACTCGAGCAGGTTTTGTTAGAGAAATATTTAGGGAGATGTTCACTGCTTTGATTTGGGCTCACAGACACATCAAACATGTTGCAGCTGTTTATCCTTGGAGGTGAAAAAAAAGCAACTGACAGTGTAGAACAGGGCAATCTGTCAAACCTATAAAATTCTTTTTTTGGGTCCCATTTGTAGGAATAAAAGAAATATTTGTGCAATCCCATAAACTGCTAAACATTCTCGCATCGTTATGCTGGTAACTCCCTTCTGTACCAGACGGGAAGGGCTATTAGACCTTTTTCCAATCTGATTTTTGATAAGACTCTTTAAGACCCCTGTAAATCTTGTCAGAAAAGGTATTTGGCATTAAAAAAAAATTGCTTAGGTGAGAGAGCTGGAATGCAGGGTGGTGTTTTATGGAAAGAGCCTGCCCTTGCTTCCTGGAGTGTTCAGTCCATGTGCTACTACATCTGCCAAGGCAATTCCAGAAGAGATCACCCTGTTGCCCAGTTTCCAAAGCAAATGTCAATTAAGAAAAAAAAAAATCATTTTCTTCTGTTTTTCATTCCACTAAAATATTGAGCTGGAATATCATGAAGAGATGCATGGATTTTGCTCTGGTTATTTGCAGAGCTGTTTCACATCAAGATCATTGTTTCATTGATAGAAATGTAAATCCCAGCCGAGCCAGTAGGAAAGGTGAGACTGCTAAGATGGCAGAAATCCATTGTTTCAAGCCATTTTCTCAGAAAGCTTTTTCCATTTCTTTTTCCCTACATCTCATAAGTTGTTTTTGCTATTCTTTTTTTTTTTCCCAAAATATAATTAAGTTAATCCGATTTTTTTTTTTTTTTTTTAAGAAGGAGCCCAGAGATAGGCTGCAGCCCCTCCCAAGCGCCTTTCTGTCTGGGAGGAATTGAGTCCCCAGTATTGAATGTTCCAGTCTGGCACACTGAACAACACACAAATATCAGCTGTGGTACAAGTGAAGTGCTTTGGTGAATCATTGGACAGTGCCTGAGGCTGCTAACAGTCCGGTCACATCCTATTGTTACACTAGCAGCCCTGTAAAAAAACCAGCCTGAAACTTATCCAGTGTAAAAAAAAAATGTAATAAACTGATTTAGTGCAGACCTCCTACGAGTAACAAAACACACCCTAAACCTCCTTTTTAAGATCAGTTGCATTATATTTATAAACAAGTAGTCATAGCTGGCCTTTTTAAGGGTTCAGAATTTGCAACCTGGGTAGAGAACCACTTAAAAAAAGAAAACGCACTGGGCTTTATCTGTCTACAATTTATACCCAATTCACTTAGCTGCCTAGGTTTTTCTGTGAGCAGAACCATGCCCCGTCAGATAGCACCACTTTCATCATTTCACCGCAAGGCTCTCCCCACTTCCCAGACTTGGAGGTTCCTGGGGATGGAGAGAGGCTTCTTTGCAATCACTCAGGGGATCGTGCCAGGTTGTGGACCTGGCTCTCCTGCTGAGCAGTGAGATCACAGTACCGTGTTCCCTAAAATGAGAAAACATCCACTCAGGCAATAACCAGGTGGACTACACTCCCTTCACAAAGGAGTGCAAAGCACACTTGTTCAAAAATCCAGAACAAGTGTTTATCACAGATTATACATGAAAAAGAAGCAAGTTTCTGGTTTAGAGCTTACTGCCTAAATGACCCAATATGAAATGAAAGAAACTGCCCTTTTCAGAAAGGCAGTGGCAGTGAGCGTGATATTTTTTTTTTCTTTTAAGGCCAATGAAGGCTATGTAGTTCATAACACAGACCAAAACACCTCCCCACAATGCAGGGGCTCAGTTATATCCGTATTTCACAGAACCTTGTGCTGTGCTGACAGGTAAAATGAATTTAAATGAGGGAGAGCCATGGCTGGTGTCTGCTTGAGGCTATAATGCAATGCTTAAACTTGCACATATGTAAGGAAATTTAAGCCTACTGAAGAAAATGCAAAGCTGACAAAGCAAGGTGGCTGCAGCCTTGGCCCTTCTGGCCAGCGGAAGCTGATCTGCAGTGAGGGACAACTGCAAAGGAGCAGGTAATGACGTGAGATTCAGCGGCACATGGGTGTCTTTTCATACGCAGCTTGTTCAATCAGTTTATTCCATGTTGGCTGGTGTCACAGCTCCCCAGAGGTTTCAGGGCTCTTCTCTACCCCAGGGCAGAGCGGCTTCAGCTGCGGAGTCACAGTCTGCCTTCACCAGACAGCCACAGCTGCCAGCCTGCAATCAACGGCCGCATCTGCATCCCAGACAAACTCCTCCAAAAGCGTGGCAGGTCTCTTCATTAAACAGCTTCCCCTTTGGACCGGTGCAACATCAATTTTCCCATGCCTGTCTGACCCTACCCAGCCAGGGGCCAACCTGCCACAGGCAGGCTACCCTGGCTGAGACCTGGGACAACCTCCGCAGCTGGCACACAATGCATGGGTGGTTCAAGCGAAGCCACTGAAAATACTGTGGCTCACACCATGGAGAGAGACCCTGCCCCATGACTCTTGATCTCTGTCACTTGCTTTATCTGCATGCCACCTCCTTTCCCGTCTCACCATTTCCTCAACCTCCATCACGGTACAAGCATCCCCGGCTGGCCCGTGCCCTCACAAACAGCTCAGGTCAGCAGCACTCTGGCCACAGGCCATATTTTTTATTCAAATATTTTTATTTGTTTTATTAAAATACTGTCAGTAAATATATTAGTTAGGAAGATATGGCAAGTAGAAAACACGGGGTGGGATGGAGAGATTTGACCAGCTATAAATAGCAGATAGAATAAACAGACAACTGCGAATTATGGGCTGCGAGGCTGGGCTTAGCGTGGAGCTGGCACCTGCTACTGGGAGACTTTCACCAGTTTATTTGTTTGCTTTTAAAATAAAAACTGTTTACAATGCTGAACTCCAGGCTGACAGATTTGCCGCTTTCTGGGAAAACATTACCACTTAATGATCACTTGCAGGTGTTTTTCCTACCTGCTGTGCAGTACTTGCCCCACTCCGCGTGCCAGAGGCAAGGCAGAGCTTTCGGCACAGATTCCCTTTACCCCAAACCCTTGCAACGCGCTGGCAGCCTGGGTAGCTGCCTGTAGTTTAGCAGGTTGGGTCACAGCACATTAGCTGAGTTTATGGGAGGCTTAAGGCCCTCTGCAGAAATGAAGGTTTTGGGAACAGGTGGTGTGGTTAGAGGAGTGCACGGCAAGAGGGGACCCCGAAAGGCCCATCAAGGGAAACATGCACTAATGCTAATGGATGAGCCTTGGAAACATTTCTGAGCAGGGGAAATAAAGGTTGCCAAGGCAGAGGCTTGTCCTGAGATGGCCACAGAGCCTTCACAGAAAAGCTTCCTGGGGAGTGGGGATGGTGCCTCAGCAGCCCCAGCACGAGCTTCTGGAAGCATTTATGGGGTGCAGAGGCTCGAGTATTTTGTTTTCCCATGAGGACAGGTTGTCACGGGGAGGGGAGATCGTCCAGCATGGCTCTCACGGTGGTTGGCACCAGGTCAATACTGTGAACAGCAGACATGTTCCTGCGGACACCACGATGACTTCTCTTGGCCCCGAGCTCCCACTCGAAGACCACTGCTCCCACTCAAAGTCTGTGCTTCCACACAGACTAACCCTGCTTTCCCCTGGGTGATAAAAGGATGCAGGCTTGTCTGGGCTGTGTGAACATCACAGCCCGTTTTGAAGGTGACTGCGCTCGCCACCAGTCTGGGACAGTCCCTATGGGTGAGGTGTTTTTTCCAGTCAATCCTCTGCCTAAACGAAGAAAAAGCAGGGATTTAGTATCCCAGGAACTTTTCAGCCTGGCTGACGCTCTGCCATACATCACCAATCGCTGAATGTCAGCCATTGCCGCAGTTGAGCTCAGTACCTTGTGTTTATCTCCCAGAAAATCAGTCTGTCTGGACACAAAGCTAGGCTTTAAGAGATGGGGAGTCCCAGACCCCTCCCACTCTGTTTCGCTGTGTGCCAGCACACCCTGTGCAATGTGCCTCATTCCTTATTTACATTTGCCTGGCTTTAAATTGCAATCCCTGCTGCTTGTTACGCCTCTCTCTGCTAGATTAAAGAGCCCTAAAATGTCACCCTTTCAGTGTTATCAACTGCTCTCTGCTATTATTGCCTCGCAGTAAATAAAAGGGACTTCCCAGTCATTATTTTATGCCCCACAATCACTGTGCTTTTTCAGATCAATTAGTTTTCACTCCTCTTATCTGCATTCAAGCCTCACCTCCCTTTCAGTGTTTCCATTGCCTGCTCGGGGACCTTTCCTATGTCTCCTCTGACCCCTGGGAGAGGAGCCGAGCTGACTCAAAAGCAGGGCTTGGTGAGAGGACATCCGATCCACTTACGGACCAGCCGACCTAATGTTCAACACAGCCAATGCTTTTGTGCGCATCTGAGCTTATCACTGTGCATCCTGGGAAGATAACATGATTGCTTGCTTGCCTGTAAAGCTGCACCCCCTTTGGCACAATCAGCTTGCACACGATACATCGATACGTTGGTTTGCGTGACTTGGTACTTATCTATTAGGACTTCCATCTTCTACTTTATGCCCAATTACCTTTCAATAAGACACTCTTAACTGAAACCATTTTATTTTATATGCTCTCCCTTTCTTTCCCAGAGTACATAAAAGCATCAGGGCAAAATCCTTTCTGCAAACAACTGCAAAAATTGAGTGGGGATGCTCATTGGATGTTCTCCCTCTCTCTTCTAAATCAGTATTTTTTCATTTGGGCAAGAACTCATCCAAGTTCGCAGTCACTACTTGACCATACACAGGAACCAGAAATTAATCTTAAGGAGGTCAGAACAATTTCATTGTCCAGCTTGAGAAAAGTTTGAAATCTAAGCTATCCAGAACGCAGAGGTAAAAGCACATTGGAAGCCATTGAAGACCGGTTTGGACTACACACCAGCAAAATGTCTTTTAAGGGCTGGTAGGAAACTGCGTTTAGCTTTTAAATATAGCTTTTCACTCCCCTGGTATGATTTTATGAAGCAGAGGCAGCATGACTGTTCCCCAAAATATCCTAGCCACATCATATTAGAAATGAAGCTTTACTACTACACTTTGTTTCCTAGCTACCGGCAATTTTTTTAGCTTAGTACTGGAGATAAGCAGTGAAATTTGGCATTCAGACTGTGACTTCATAAAATCCTTTTTAAAAATCTTATATATATATACATATACACACACACATCTGTAACAATTACAGTTGCCCTCATAGTCACTCTTTCCAGAAATGTTTCAATTACTAACCTTCATCCTGGATGCCCACTCATTCCTGCCCTGCGGTCCCCACTAGCCCAGCCCAGGACCCCCATCTCTGTCCCTGCCCCACAGCCCCCTCCAGCCCAGACCCCCAGCTCTGGCCTACACCCCTTTCCCACCCCAGCCTCATCTGCTGTCAGAGCACTCTCTCTTCTCGCCTCTCACCCTTCCCAGCTCTACCAGTCCCTTTACATTCATCACATTAAAGAAAACATTTCATGGTCATCTCTTTTATCTCCTTCAGTGAACAGTTAATCAGAAAAAATGCTTTCATGTTGCTAAATCAGGGCCAGTGGGCAAAGCCAGGCTGACAAGAGACATTTTCCTCTGCCACTAACCTGGGCTAAATAGTATTAATTACAGAGGCTGGGCTTTGATTGCTGGAGTGTGGTGGGGCTGGCAAGAGCTCTCTCCTCCCCCTCTTCTCCGTCTCACTGCAGACCCACGCTGCATCTCCCTTACCTGCCTGCCCTTTGCCAGCATCCCCATCCCGTGCCACCACACAACTGCAAGTGGGATCCCCTAAGTCTTCATCTGGGCTGCTCAGGCAGCATCTCTGGGAGAATCAGGTCCCTGGGCTGCAGGTCAGGGGTGGGCCACCAGCCCAGCTGAGTAGTTGGGGTATCTCTGTCCCTGCTTCCCCCACACTTGTCTGCCGGAGGCAATGCTTTTTTCAGGGCAAGGACTGCTTCTTTCAAGGACTGTATTTCAGAGAACCTAAGAGAAGGGCTGGGAGGCACCTTGAGAGACATCACCCCATCCAGCGTTTCTCAGCCTGTGGTCTGTGGGCCACAAGTGGTCTGTCAGATGTCAAAGGGACTGCAAAATGGCTGCAGACAGTGCTGGGGGACAGACACATCCATCCTCACACATGCCAGAAAAGGAGCAAAGGCAACAGGCAGTGGAAGTAGAAGGCAAAGCAAGGGCAACATGCTAGAACTCAGCCCTCCATGAGGAGGTCCAAATGTGTTTATCACTCTTTCAAGAAATAAATGTCAAGAAACACCAGTCCAGTCTAGCCCTGCAGAGATGACTGGTCCCCATCTCTGCACATCTCCACTGACGTTGTGAAGGAAATGATTTGAGCCGGACATGGCCTGAAGTCTTCGCTGGAGCCTGATGCTGTGTCCCTCTCTGTGTCAGCAATAGCATCGCCCAGATCTCCCAGGTGGGGGGTGACAACCCCACATTGCACCGGCAGCACCAGCAAACAGCTGGTTAGCAATTCTGCTGAACACGCTTTCCACAAATTATCAAAACAGGGCAAGTCCCCAGACTCATAAATCACAGCTGAAACATGGCTGCTCTCTAAAGACAGAATACCACTAACCGCTTTCTCTGTCCCACTCCGAGCTGAGCAGGGGTTTAGGAAAATGGCCACAGGAATTTGCATGGCGGTCACTCTCTGTTTCAGAGACCTTCCCTTGGGATGGGGCACACAGCTGGGAGCCTGAGCCAAGTCGTGGTTTAAGCCAGTTAAGGTGTCCGTCCCTGGTGACCCAGGGTGACAAGCGCTGCTCCCATGTAGCTGGTGGGCAGCGTGGTGCGAGCACAGCACTCCAGGCACCAGGCACCCCCAGACTCACTATAAAACTCAGATGGAGCAGCTAGGCAGGCCAATATTTTTAAATGCTTTTTTCTTCGGTTTGTGTGTTTGCTGTTGTCTATCAAGACCTGTTTCTCCAGCCAGCACCTCAGCGTGCTTATAACTGCCTTTCCCCCACACAAATACGCTTGGTGTGGGCCCAGCTCTGTGCCCTTTGCAAGTCAGGGTCCCCTCTTCCCATCCTATAATACTGCAGAGCTCA
Organism: Ardeotis arabs; assembly: GCA_011801015.1. Classification (NCBI taxonomy): domain Eukaryota; kingdom Metazoa; phylum Chordata; class Aves; order Otidiformes; family Otididae; genus Ardeotis; species Ardeotis arabs. The sequence continues at coordinate 19,379 of JAAGAY010135441.1, forward strand.
GGTCCTTCTTCCTCCTGCGTGCTACAGCTCATTCTGCCCCTCGACAGGTGCTTTGCTCTACCCTGCACAAGCACAGAGAGAAGCAGAAGCGATGGATCTGCTCCATTTTGCCCCGTTCCACACTTCTATCTTCCATGTGCTCTTCCCAAGGACACATGGACCTAGTCTTCCCAGACAGCAACAACAGGTTGGAGTCTCCAACAGGGCAAATCAGCACAAGGCCTTGGAGTTCTGCCAGCAGAGTCTCACTACTTAGCCTCGTTTGCTCTGAAGAGCAAAGAATTGGAGAATTGGGAAAATAGCCAGCGTGATCAGGGTCCAACAACCAAAGTCAGGTAAACCTTGATATACCAGCAGCTTGTATGGACCCAGATGCTCAAGGCAGGTTTAATCCAAGTTCTTTGAGAACGAGGCCCTTTGGATTATCTGGATCTCTAGGGCAGAAGACCTCAAACTTGTCAATAGGAATCCACACCATCAAACTAAAGTGCAGAACTTATGGGATGAAATATGCAAGTAAGTAACCCAGCCAGGTGGTTGTGCCTGTACTGTTCTTCGTAATTTTTAAATGTATTTTCAGCTGACAGTGCTGTATTTACAGAATACAGTACAGCAGTTACCTGCAATGCTCTGGAAGAGCAGTTGAGGGGGCAAAAATTGTCGTTGGCTAGGAGAGAGCACGTGTTGAGCAGGGCAGTAAAGAGCCCAGGGGACAAGCACATTCTCAGCCAACATGGGGGAGTGAAGAAAGCTGAGGCTTGAGTTACCGTTGCTAAGTTTGGAGTTAACAGCCTCTTCACATGAATGACAGTTCAGAGCCCTTGTTGCAGCACACTCCAGACCACAAACAATGCGGTTGCATCTTCTTGTATGAGCTTCAAATATTTAGGGCTCTCTTCATTGCCAGAAAGACATAAAACTTTTTTGCTTTCTTTTCTTTTTTTTTTTCTCTCTTTTTTGTAGTGAACATGTAGAAGATAAGAATGGTCGGCCTGGATCAAATTAAGCCTCCATCTAGCCCAATGTCTACTGGCAGGCTTGTTTGGGTCACTTCTGAGAGAAAAGCAAGAAGCTTTGCAGCAGTGGGATAATGTGCTTGCCAAAGGAGTTTCTCCCTTAGAAGTGGTCTCTCTTGCTTAGAAGTTGTCTTCTGCCTTGAGGCAGGATGGTTTATGTCCAGAGCTACTTGATTTGACTTTGTTCTTTGTTTTCAGTTCTTCAGGCTGTCACTGTGAATAATGGGTCTTTGGTGCTGGAACACAATTTTCAGACAAATACTGGCTTCTATGGTAAATTCCAGGGTTGCTGAATTGCAGAATAAATCTTACCTCCAGTGAGTGGCTGGCTGGTGTCTTTGGGGAAGGTAGGGGAGTGCTGGTATGGCACCTCACTGTCAGTCCACAGAAGGTCGTAATTCCTTGATGAAGTTCTGCATGTAGAGGTCCAGGTCATCCTCCAGCCTGAGCGATGAGCTGCGCCTGCCGGAAGCTCTCCCGAGCTCCACGCTTGGGAATCTGCTGCCACATGGTGGCATCCACTCTCTCTTCCTGGCCCTAGGAATCCCTCCTTGGCTTCCAGGAGGCAGCACGTGTGCGAAGAGCATTTCTGAGCTCCGTGTTTTAACTACACTACCAGGTTCCCAGGGACCTCTTCTGGAGCTGCTAGCAGCTTTTCCGAGAACATTATTTCCTGTTTGGAGCTACACAAAAGCATCATGGATGCTGGCAAAAGTTCTGAGAGGTTCTCAGGTGCTTTGGGTAGGATTAGTAAATGAAAGAGCTTTACCAAACCTGACAGCACTAGAAGTATTTTCATGAGACAGATCAAGGTCTGTGCCTATCTGTACGCATTTCTGCTCTGCAGCAGTTACACTCTCAAGGGCAGCACCAGGCAGGAAAGGAACTGTCTAGATCATTCCTGTTCCCCACAGAGACTGAAAAGCAGAAAAGCAGTTGTCGTGAGAGCTGGTGGCAAGCGTTGGCCTCTCTGGCTGTGTGCAGCACTGTGAGGTTTCAACTCTGTATTTCACTTCTTGAAGCCACAGGTTGCTTTGTCCTGGGTCAGGCAGCCACATGCAGCTCAGAGAGGATGTGTTTACAAGGCAGCAGCTCAAAACAGGGCTGACTGCTTCCTTCTGGATGGGAGGTGGCACCTGTGGGTGGAAAACCCATGGGAAGTGCCCTGGGGCCACCTTTCCTTTGGAGAATGTGAGACAGCATGCTCAGAGCCTGCTGTTCCCATCGTGCTGCTGTGTACAGCGCTGGAGACGGCAGCTTTAGTGAGCAGTCTTGCCTGGCTGGGAAATGCAAGGAGCCATCCAGCCGAAGAGGGAGGGTGGCAGGGCAATGGACCTACCCAACAGGTCACCTAAGTAGAGCCACTTGGTTTGCAAAGGGCTACAGGAAACCTGGCCCAAACCAAGAATGCCCAGAGGCTGGAGACAAAAGGAGTGATGTCTGGAGTTGATGGCATTCCTGCTGTCCTCCACGTCAGGACGAAGATGAAGTCCATCCAACAGCAGCTCCTGGATGCAGGAAAAATTCTGTGAGGATGGCAAGTTACCATGGACCTTCTTCCTGTCCCACCAGGGCCCCATGCCCAGTGGCAAAAGCTGCACCTCTTTCCTCTTCCAGCTTTGCCCCTGCTGCAGTCTTCTGGCAGTGAGGATAATGAGGGGCAGCATGCTAAGCCCCGCCTGGGGGGAGAGACACAGGGTGGACACAGTGACATCAGAAGCAGTAAAATGTGAGAATAAGGATGGAGAGGTGTGACCCTGGTGAGGGAGAGGGACTGTCCAAGAAGCAGAATGGGGAGGGGGGAAAGCAATAAGGGTGCTGTGGGCAGCATATTAGGAAACTCTGTGCTGTGGTGAGATCTCTACATTGGCAGGACACTGCTTCCCAGAGGCACTTAGTACTCAGGGCTGCAAAGCAAGGACTAGAGAGAGCATCTCTCCAGTGGGCCAAAAGGACATCTTTATGACATGTAACAGAGCTGCCCCATCTCCTGCCTCTGCTGTTCCTCAGCTGAGCTGTGGGGGAGGAAGGGGTGGCCAAGGAAGGGGATTTTGTAAATTTTGGGAGAAAATAAGCAACCAAGCCATTGCAAGCTCAGCCACTGTCATTCCATATGGTTTAGTGTCCAGCATGTGCAGATCGGAGGGAGCCTTTGAGTTCATCAGGCTCCAGTTGTTGAGCTCGCAGGCCCCCAGGAAGAGCCCTGGGTCCATGCCACAGCCCCTGTGCCTGTGAGCAAGCCTGCTCATCTTCAGTTGTGCCTTTCTTCCTCTCCCAACAGAGCCTGGCCAGCCCTCTGCCCCAGATCCTCCCTCCTCACTGCTGTTCTCTGCCCTTGCTTGCTGCATCTTGTTTCATGGAAGAGGATTCGCTGTGTGGGGCAGAGGCCACGTCTGTGCCCCGGGGGGTCCTGCTCTGCCTGGGAGACCTCAGATACTGAGGTAACTGGCCTAGGTAATTAATGGCAGTGTAAGGTGCTGGAGAAGTGCTAGGGCTGATCACACGCGCCACAGCAGAGGCTCTGGGTGAACACATCAAAGCAGGTCTCCCTTTCATCTCGCTGCTCCGAGCAGACGGCTCTGAAGCGTCTCTTCCAAGGACAATACAGGGGACAACTCTAATAACCTTACAGTGTGGAGCCCTGCCAGGGCTCCCAGCGGCCACTCTGGCGGCAGCGAAAGGGGCGCCTTCTCCGCTTCCACCCTAATTGCCCTTAATTGGCTCCTGCTTGCTGGCAGCAGAATGGCAAGTCTTCTCCAAGGATCACTGCGCCGGAGTGACAACGTTTGGAGAAGGATCGCCTGCCTCTGCCTTGCCCCACCTCCTTCCCACTCTCCCCCACCCACAAGAGTAATACAAGAACCCTCCAAAGTATGAGATTTTCCTGTTTCTATGTGACTTTTTCTTTCCAAGCCCTGCTCTCTGCTTCTCTGGAGGGGGCTTTGCGAGGCAGCCAGGACAGGGGAGCAGTGCAGGGTCTGTGTCCCAAACCCTGAGGGGTGTGTTCATGGTGGCATGGGGCTGTGGGGCATCTAAGTGTTGTTCCTTCATATAATGCAGAAACCATCTTGCCCAAGAGCGTGTGTCGGTGCAACGAGCCCTGCTGCTCTGCTGCTTGCCAGGGTTGTGGATGCAGGTGACCAGAGCTTTGAAGTCCCCCATGCAGAACCAGCATCCCAGGGAACTCAGCCTGTCCCATCCCACACAAAATCCCACTTTCTCTAGGGAGAGGTTCTGCTGCCCCAGGGCATCCAGGCGGGAATGGGGCTGCATCCCAGGGTGTTCTGGCTATGGCTTACACTTTTACCCCAGGGAAGCGGAGGGGAGGTGGGGAGGGCTCCTCTCTGCCCCCACTCTGTGTCCCAGTGCTGGGTGAGGGCACATGGAGCAGAGGGCTCCCACTGCCCCCCTTCCCTGGGAAGGGTTGTCCAGGACACGCTGGCCCTCGGTGCGTCTGGCTCCGATTTCCTGTGGCAGACCTCCCTGCGCTTTTCCCTCTCTGCCTGACACCCGCACAAGCCCTTCCCTTGTGTCAACAGGAGGGTGAGAAGCCGCAACACGAAAAGCACCTTGTAGCCCCAACCAGGCATGTCCCTGCCAAGCTGCCTCCCTGCTCCTGCTCCTGACCAGGACAAAAGCTTGCTGCAGCACCAAAATATGGCTGCATCTTCTGAGCATCTTCCCAATCCCTCATGGTTGCCCGCATCCCGGCCAGGGCCGGCCTCTGCAGGCAGCGGGCGTCACATGAGCGACATGCTCAGCGGCGAGCTGGCAGGGGCACGGGAAGGCAAACACAACACAGATCCAATTCTGATGGAGGGAGCTGCGACGTCTTTCCCACTGAGGTTATTTTTAAAACTGTTTATCAAAGGCTCGCTGCTCTTGGCAGCGGGGCGGTGGGCTATTTTTGGAAGCCTGCTTCACCTCTCCACGGAGATGGGCTGGCATAGGCTCTTCCCTTCTTCTTCCTGACACCCTCAGACCTCCCGTGGCCTCTGAGGTTTGCCCCACTAAGGTCACCGCCACATGCTTACTCCCATGCAGAGGGACTTTTTAAGCAGGAGGTCTGAGCTCAGGCACAGCCTCACAATTAATTGTTAGTAGCAAAACTCATCCTTTCCTGCGATCAGTGGTGACATAGCTGCCTGGGTGTGGGCAAAACACATGCTTTCACCTGCTGTTGTCTTTCAGGAGGGTGGCATTTGTCCTGACCTAAACCTGGCAGTCTGGAGCTTTGCATTCAGGTGATGTCTCTGCTACTGGCTTCCCCCTTGCTGCTGACATGTCACTTTGCCCATCTAGAAGAGCAAAGCCATTTTTTCCCTACTCCACTGGGTTCCTGGGACAAGTAATCGGGACAGGCTGACTGAAAACTCAACGCTGTCCTCACAGGGCTTCTTCTCTGTGGATGGGTGAAAGACAGGACAAGTTTTACTGAGGTGTGACATTAGGAAAGGTGGTCTGGACAGGTGGGGCTCAAAGCAAGTGCAGGGAGACAATAGGGATGCTGTGTGTGGGAGTCAGTGAAAATGCAGACTAAAATGGCAATGCAAAGCAAGCCATCAGGCTTTGAGGTTGATAATAGGCTGCCTGAGTGTTGACTGTGTAGAAGGAAAACGGCCCTTAAACAAAGCTCACTGGCACAGCACTCGGCCCTGACATAGTTATCCACAGGAGCCTGAACAAATGACCCGCTTGAGATACTCTAGGCTCACATAAAGAAGTCAGCACTCTCCACACTGGCCTTGCAGTACCTGGGGAAAAGTCTTGGAGAAGTTTCCCAGGAACATCAACAAATCCAGGGATTTCTTTTTGCTAACAAAGCACAAATCTTCTGCTGAAGGAAGATTTTCTATATTCAAATATGACTTTGGAGACCCAAAGGTATGTGCAGGCCAGGAGAATCTTCTCCAGGAATGAGGACAGAAGAAAGCCAGTGCTGGCACGTCCAAGATTTTGGACTCAAAGAGGATGGACGTGTCTTTTCTTATGGGAAGCGACTGAATGAAAAGGTGAAAACCACTTTCCTTCAAAATTGGCAGGGCTGGCTAGATATCCTTCAAGCTATACAAGCATACACAACTGTGCTTTCCAGCCCTGAGAGTTAATGGACAGACAGATTTATCTGAAATGAGAAACCAGTGGGAATCTAAAAGCCCCATCAGCACATTCACAGGAGAAAATGAAGGGGATCCAATTGTCATCGGTGACAACAACTACCCAGTCACCCCTGTGGCCTAGCTGGTCACCATCTCCATGGACAAGATAGTCAGAGGGGTGGGAGGTATGGGACATCAACAGCAAAGAGCTCAGGGGGAAAACCCTTGGGGTAAAAAACGAAGGGGTAAACGCCAAAGGAGAAACATGGGTGAGGGAAGCGAGATGCTGGGGAGGACGTGCTTGTGGAGTGAGTCCCTTGGGTGCACAGAGGCTGCTGGGACGAGAAAGCACTGCTGGCAGGATGTCTTGCTGAGGCAAGTTGCCCACTGACATCTGTGGGCATGTGGATGTGAGCAGACATTCCCGTGGTGAGTAAAGGTTATGCCGTGTGGCACAGTCAGACAAGCACGTTCACCATGAGAGGGTCCAAAGGAAAAATCATGCTCTTGGCCCTTCCTCTTGCTAACAGGGAGGGAGAGACTATGAACAGTAGGATGACTGGGAAGTCTAGGGCAGTGACCATGAGAACCTGGAGCCTGCCTGGCTGAGGGATGAGTTCATTATTCCTAGGCAGAGACCTCAAGAGGACAGACTTTTTGGAAGGGAAACAAAAAGGAAGGGAAAAAAAAAGGAGAGAAAAACAATGCAGTGCCAAATGTGCTGTTGCTGTGAGCAGGATTCACAGGTTACTGAAAGCAAAACTCATCGTGTTGGCTCTATAGTTCCTTCTCAAACCTGGAGAACCAAAACTTCTGCCCTGGGCCACCTGCCAAAGAGAGATGGAGAAAAATGAATCAGAGGGCTTTATACAGTACTATGGCCAAGAGTCTGCTATAGGACCTTTGCTTTTCGGTGGCATGGCAATACAGGAGTAGCTTATCCAGAAACTGGTGCAAAGACCTCAGGCTGGAAAAGCCCTAGGTTAGAAACCTGGGGGAGAAAGGACTGAGCAAGCTAGAAAAGAGCCAAGGACCTGAAGGAACAGTGAGGAGATGGACATCATCTTGGAAGCCATGGGGAGCACTAACAAAGAAGAATGCAAGCAAACCCCACACACTGATAATGTCCAGACGAGTCCTGGTGTCTCCAGACCTAGAGGGGCCCCTTTTCATCCTCCCCCCATCCCTTAAGCTGTCCCCAGCAGGCAACACGGAGGCCTTGCAAGCTTCATCTGCCAGTGTTCCTGCCACAGAGCTCCCCATCACCATCCACAGCTGTGTTTTGTGCAACCTCCTGACGGGCTCACTACCTACCCCAAAACCTAGGCCAGGCCACTCAGTCCTATGTGTCATAGCAGAACCCTGAGGTGACACAGGGAAGGAGGGGCAGAGATGGCATAGTTGGAGAAGCCCAGAGGTCCCAGCTCCCACCGGGCAGCAGTACCCCTCTGTTTTGGGTAGTGGCAGCAGGGAGCAAGAGACAATCCCAGGCACAGCAGCTGCTGGGAGAATGCTGCCTCCCCACGGGGGATGTGCTCCCAGCCTGGCACAGAGATCATCCTCTCCTCCTTTGTGACATGAAACAAAGAGCGGAGGGAGGGAAGGAAGTGACTTCTCTGGAAGCGAGTGTGCGTGTGGTGGCGGGATGAGCACCCATCTCTTTCCAGGCACGCGGAGCAGTGACCCCCTGGCTCTTCTCTTGTCCCCTTTTGCCTCCCATTCACTGCTGGCATCCCGTCTTTCCCCCCCTTGTCCCTCGCCTTCTCCAGTTTGTGAAAATGGGAGAGAGGAAAAAAAGAAGGGAAAAAAAAGAGAGAGAGGGAGGAAGCGGATCCGGGGCACTGGCTGGCAGGCAGACAAGGAGCACGGCAGGGGCGGCTGGGAGCCCGGGACGCGTGGCCACTGCCAGGGCCTTCTGGGCTGTGGGGCATGTACGTGCAGTCAGCAACGTGCGAGCCGCTGTGTGCCGGGGCCGGGAGGCACGCGCTGCCCAGCCAAACGGCCTGGGCTGGCAGCCGGCGTGCCCGTCAGCTGAGCCTCCCTGCACCCAGCCCCCAGCAGCTGGCAGGCACCCGGAATAAGGGGCGACCGACTGCTCATCCCCGGCCCCGCTGCGCCCAGTCAGCCCTGGTGAGGGCCGCACCTGCCCCAAGGGCAGCACCTGCCACCCTGCACATCCACGGTGGCCCCTCCGGCCCTGCTGCTGGCCCGTGCCATCCAGGTGGTCACCATTTGCCAAGCAGGCAGGTGTGCTTTTCTACCATGCCAGCCCACCCACCATTTTTGACCTAAGAAGGAGAAATCATGACCTCCTCCGTTCCAAGGCCACATGCCTCCTCCTGCTCACCCACGGACGATGCCGCACTGGGGATCACGCTGCTGCTGCTCCCTTCTGCCTCTGTCAGCAGTTTTGGAGCAGTTCCCAGCCCAGCACGGCTCCCATGCCCTTGAGGAGTCCGCAGAGCACTGAGGCTCCCTCCCTCCGTTCAACCCCCTGCGTGCGGCCTGGCCACGCTCCTGCACCCCTCTTTGGGAGCATCCTGCTCTGCTCCTGCTTCTCACCCACCAATTCAGGAGCAAAACGAGGTGTCTTCTGCAGCCCCCACTCAAAAACGTCTCCCCAGATGCACCCAGAATTCGTATTCCACACTCAGACACACTTTACCCTGCATTCATTTCAAATTTTCACAAAAAGGAAGGTGAGGGAAGGGAAGGGAAGGGAAGGGAAGGGAAGGGAAGGGAAGGGAAGGGAAGGGAAGGGAAGGGCACAGTGGAGCATTTTATAAGACACGGTTTCTTTGTGCACAGCTCTGTGCATTATATCATGGGCCAGCTGGGAGTTAACGAAGTCTTAGACTCCTTCTCCTCCTCATCTGAAAATGAACGAGGTTTCCAGCTGTTTAGGAGACCAGAGAGCAGTCTCCAGAGCCAGAGGTGTGCTGAACCCATGAGGCAGCAGCTGTCGGTAACGGTGACACACACACGTGGGTAACACCGCTGGGGTAGGAAAGTCCCTGTAATATCACGTACTGGACAATAGGCACGTAGTAACTTGGCTGCTAAAACTCATCCTTGGCGCGACTAAGAATGTATCAGCACCACAACCAAGGTGTCCCTACGTCCCGGAGAGCACGTACTACTTCAGCTCTCTGGGGAGGTCGTAGCAGTGCAGCCACTCAGGGATAGAGCCCGCAGCAGCCTCTGTGGGTCATGGCTCTTGTGCCGGTGGCTGTCAGCCATCCGCACCTGCGTTTGCTCACTTGTGGTATATCTGACCCATTTCACTTGCTCCTCAACGTAAAGCAGACCCACTGAAGTCCTCTGAGAAAGATGTCCACCCCACAGCAGACAAACCTAAAGGGAAGTGGTAGCACATGGGGTCGTAGGGGGTGGCTGGTGCCTTTTTGGGGTACGATGATGCTTCTGGGTGGCAGGTTACCTCCTTTTGCTGGGTGTCACTTGCAGAACAGCCCAGCGAGGCATTGCCGCAGAGCCCCAGCTCTTTGCAAGGGAAACGTGAAAAAGGCTGCAGGCAGGGAGAGTCAGATGTCATGGGGAGGCAGGAACACCAGCTTTTGAGCTCACACCAGTTGTGCTTGTATTTTATTAATTTCACAGTTATTCACTGTAGCACGTCACTATCTAGCCTCCAGCTATCAGAGGGCAAAAGCGTTAAAGAGCATTAAGTGTGTAAGCAGGCCTGACACCTAACAACTGCTGTGAGAAGGCAGCACTTTTCATCTTCACGTCCTTACTGCAGGGTGCTCGCCCAGCCCCAGGCCCCCAGCTCTGCCCCTGACCCTCGCTCCTGCCCTGCAGCAGGCCTGAAGGCCATATACCACAACACATAGACAGCAGATTTGTGATTTATACTCCCAGCCTCAGCGAAATATTTATTTTCTAGGGGCAGGGGGGATGTCAAATAGTAATCCAGGTTTCTCAAAGCAGCTGAGCAATATCTATAAAACTGGCCAAAGCTTGATTTGAGATGGGTTGCCATCACATTCCCTTAAACAAAGGAGGCAGATGAAGCAGATCTAATCACATCCTTTATCCACCCCATCCTACAAACTGCCTTTGCAGTGTTCAATGAGGAAGAGTGAGCCTTTAATCTAGCTGGCCTGAGCACAGCAGGTAAGATGGGTAGAGACGCAAAGTCCAAGCGCCTGGGTCCAAACTGACCCTACAGAGCTCTCCAGACACAGGATCAGTGTTGTGCTTCTAGTGGAAACACATTTTGGTCTGTTGGCCAAGGCACGGCCCAGCAAAGGCATGTTGGACTTCATTTCAGACCACTGAGCACATCACTGCGGTGATGTGACACCCTCTTTGCCACCACGGTGCTAAGCAAAAGGCCCTGCTCTCCCAAACAGCTCTGCCCATCCTGTGTTGGGTGCCAGCTGGCTGCAGATAGCTTCCCAGCTCCGTGCTCAGCACACCCTCCCCCTTCCTTGCCCAGGCTGGTGCAGACGGGCAGCACCAGCACTTCCTTCCTCAACCTCTTCATCATGAAGGGCATGACCAGGTAAGCTCAGAGTCTGCGTCAGCAGCAGCAGAGGAAGCAGATTTGCAAGAGCCTGTGGCACACAGGCAAGGTTGGCCACTGCAGAGACTTGTTTCTGGTGCCTGTGGAGAAAATTCAACGGGGCACCGCTGAGACAAGAAAGCGGGAGTGAGGTGAACCTGCCCTCCCATGTTCTCTAAGATATGTTCATTTGATGGTTTTGTGCTTTCTGCCATTTGTGGCAGAAAAGGTGGGTTTTATCATGGTGCTGAAACAAAGTGGACATCAGGGGAGGTTTGGTTCTCCCTTTCTGCCTCTGGAAACCAGTCAGACATAACTCCACTGGGAGCATTACACCTGAAGGCAGGTGGGGGAAGCAGGGTCTTACCAACACCAAAAAAAAATAGGAGATGCAAAAGACACCAAGCTTGTCAGCCCAGCCAGGTGGCGAGGGCAGATGCCCACCTGCTGTCAGCTATTGCAGCTTCCCGTAGGCCAGCAGCCCTTCAGCAGGCACAGACCTTCCTGGGCAGTGCTGCCGGGAGGCTGCTTTTTGCCATAGGAAATAGGAGCAGCAGCTTCTCTGACTGTGTTCACGTGGAAACCTCAGCCAGGGCATTGTACCTAGGCCTTATCACCTGCCCAGCCATTTTCCTGCTTTCCCCAGGGACCCTCAGCTCTGCCAGGGCATTTCCCACTCCCAGCCCTCCGGGACCCTCTTCCTGCACACCAGCAATGATGTTCCCCCCAGCATCCCACTCCAAGCAAAGGTGGGGACAGTTGAATTCAGTTGCAGGGGAGCTTTGTGCCACTGGCAGGCTTCCCACCCATTCCTCACCTTCCTACCAGCACCGCTCCGAACAGTAAGGGGAGAGCTGCCTGCGGGAATAACAGGGTGCATTAGGCTGAGGCTACTTACTGGGGCTGTCTGCCCAAATGCCTTGAAATCTTCTTCTGTGTCAGCCCACGGTTCTCCGTCTGCTGCCAATTTTGGGATGCTACACCTCTGAATTCACCGCTTTGTCCCAGAGGCACGAGAACAGTGAGGACCCCTGTGCCTCTTCCCTATCTCCTCTAGGGAAGCAAAGAGGTCACTGAGGGGGAGGAAGAAGAGAGGGCAAGAAGTAGCAGAGAGAGGAGCTGGGATGAGCAGAAAGCAGGGATGAAAAGCAAAAGAAGTGATAGAATCAGATAGGGGAAGGGGTAGAACGGGTAGAAGGAATGAGCCGAGTTAAGGGATAAACTGGAAGGTCTAGAAGGGAAGAGGTTACTCAAAGAGAATTACAACCAAGAACTACCTGGGACAGAGACTGCCTCCATGGTTGCCCAGCCTCTAGGCCTGGATCCCAAATGAGCATCAAATTAATAAATGTGTGAACTCAAAACAGAGCTTAGAAGGGAGATGAATGGGTGGGAATTACCAGCATTCAGAAAACTGAGGAGACGTCCAGACCCAGAAAGACAAACATAGAAAGAAGCAGGAAGCACAAAAGCAGCCAGTTCTCTGCCCTGAAATCCCTAACACAAGGAGGGAGAGTGAAGGAAATGACGAAGCGGAGCTGGCACACTGGAAAACGGCCTGGCCCCACCATGCACCGCCAGTGCTGCTTCAGGGAGCTTAGCACCAGAGCACTCCATTTGGGAAACGCTGCTCTGGAAATAGCCTGCTTGGTAGTGAGATCATTCATTCTTCTCAGCTGGAAATCTGACCCTGTCGCCAAACTTATTTTCCAGACTAGAAGCTGACGTTCATGGAAAACTTCGGCCCCAAGGTCCAAGTGGTGAGATTATGAGCTTGTCGGTGCCGAGGTTCAACACCTTGGCAGGCTGCACAGGGATCTCAGAAGTCTCTCTGGCCTTGGTGCAGCCTCGCTGGTGGCTCGGCTGTGGAAGAGGAGCACAGTCGGCATGACTCGGTGGCTAGTCACGCTCCACACGCCATAACCAGCTCCCAGGCAGCCACGGGCTGGCTAACCCTGGGTTTGCATGGAGTGCTTATTGGATGGTCTTCAAACAGATCTTAGGGCCAAAGCCTGGTGGCAAATGGCAAGGGCATAAGAGGGCTCAAATACCTGGTTTGATATTAAAGGGAGCTATTAAAGGGAGCTAATTCCTCCTGGATCTACGGCAGCAGGAGGGGACATGCTTTTGGAAGTCTTTTCTGGCTCCAAGCATCACATGAATGAGTGTGGATCTGCGAAACACTTTCAGTCATGGCTTTTGTCACGGAGTCATGACTCTGCCAAACCACCATCCTACTTCTGAGGTTTTGGGTAATTTCCACTGTGCCATGCCAGGGATGTGAGCCATGGCATTGACAGGGCACCCCCCCGGCTCTGCACTACCTGCCTTCCGCACTGCTCCGGCTGCTTTTCCATAAGCAGTCGGCCTCAATCCAAAGAAAACACCAGCAGCGATGCCATGCTATTGCGAGTGTCTGCAGGAAAGCCAGGCCCGCCGCAGGCAAGCAGCCTTTATGGAGCTCGGGGGGAGGCTGGGCACGCTCCAGGACCCGTGCCTAATATTTGCTGTGACACCTAGATAGTGTTTGTGTGCAGCTGGCAGGTGCTCGCCTTGCTTTGTCTGGGGCGGTATTAGAGAGTGTGGTGAAGGTGTGAATTATACCTTGTTTCAGGCACTGCGAAGTGCTTGAGAGACAGCCAGGACTGCAGGCATCTCTCCTGCCTCCAGCTTTGGTTGCAGTGAAGCAAAGCCCTCGTCTCCCGGCCTTGCCCTCTCTGCAAAAAGCACCGGCCTGGGGGGACAGGGAAGCCCCAGAAGCTGCTTTGCTCTCAGGCACCCCAGGAGGAACCAAAGGACAATGCTCCTGAGGAGGAGCTGAAGTTGGAGAGTCAGGAGCAGGCCAGTTGGGAAGCTGGAGAGAACCGAAATGCCAGGTGTCTGGATGGAGGGGTGGCCCTGTGGGGGCAGGAGTCCCCCTTCCCACCAGCAGTGAATAACCATTATCCAGGCCACCTACAAAGGCCACTGCCTGTGGGCAGACGTGATCGCAGGCACAGCCTCGGCTCCCGCGCTTGTGAGAACCTGGCGGAAACCCTCCCGGTTTCCCCTGGGCTCGGCTCAGCTGCGCCGGGAGATTTGCATTGGCAGCGGGGCGATGGGGAAGCTCGCCCAGCCCTTGCCCGCACGCTGCCAGCGTCCTGCCAGCACCGGCAGCCTTTCGCCTGTGTGAACTTTTTGTCTCTCGTGTGAAAGGAGAGCATTTTTCAAAGGAATCCTTTAAACATTGGCATCTTAATTAGAAGTGGGCAAATGGCAGGAGGAGCCATACCTTTGGCTCAGAAGCACACCTTTCCCATGTACTCCTCTCTTCCCGATAGCCATCCCACTCCGCCACCAGGTCCCTGGGAATCTCAGCTACCCGAGCCACTCCGTCCACCCTGGCAGCCCGTGCCATGCCCGCAGCCCCCCACTGTCCCTCAGCCCAGTTGCGTGCTACGCACGGCTGGGTCGGTGCCCCCTCCATCCCCTCTCCCAGCCTCCCACTGCTCTCCCAGCCCGAGCACCCTGCCCCCTTCCTGCCCCCTTGCTCCTGACCCTGGTGTCAGCTATAGCTGCAACAGCTATTCAGCCGATATCCATCACTAAACGAAGAATCCTCTGTGAAACGGCAGAAAAGCCCCGGCTCTACAATGCGCCTGGAGTGAAAAGGGAAGGCTGTTAACACTGCTTGGAAAGGGGCCTGCATTTGACAACAAACACAGCCAAGTTTCGAGCTCTTTGCTAATTAGTCTATTAGCTACACGAGCAGAGAAAGCCTCTCACCATCCAGCGCCGCTCCACTCTCGCGCTTCAGCCTCATCACCTCAGGAATCCCCTGCCCCATCTCCGTGGCGCGTTGCTACGTAGGCATCACACCAGCAGCTGCCTGGCCACTCGCCTGCGCCTGGACGGGAGGGCCAGCCGGAGACAGTTCCTCGCCGCTGATTTTGTCCCAGGGACAAAAGCTGCTTAAAAAAAAAAGGAGCCAAAGCCCCAGGTGCTGCTGGCATGCTGGGCTGTGGGAAGAGAAGGCACCCTGCAATAACTCAGGGACCCATGCACCCATAGGATGGATGTCCCCAGCCTGACGGTGCTGGCAGGACCCAGCCCTGTGAAGAAGGTGTTGGGGACAACCCACCGCCTCCTGGCAAGCCCCACACCTCCTGGCTATGCTTGGGTGTCAGCAGAGCCAGCACCCAGGGGAAAGGTCGCTCCCTGATGCGCCTTCGAGACGGGAATAAGCAAAACCATCGCTGTTCCCCTTGGCGCATGAACCTCTGCACCCCCAGCATTTCAGCACCTTTCTGGCAACAAGGCTGGCCAAGCCAGCAGAGAGAGGCTCCCAGTGCCTCAGCAGCAGCTGGGGAGCATCTGTCCGTCCGTCCGTCCGTCCGTCTGTCCATCCATCCATCCATCCATCCATTCTCCTGTCCAGGGAATGGGTTAAACAGCCCACGCCCCACCCTGTGAGGCCAGCCTGGGCTTCCAGGCATGGAAGGGAGAGGCTTCTTGCAGCTGGGGCTCATTACAGGGGCAGCCATAAAAAGGGTGGAGGCCCTTCCTCCCACACTGATCAGAGGAGCTTTACAACTGTGTTCCCTGGAGCCAAGGGATGAGGTCCAGGGCTTGTTTACCACCTCCTGTGAAACAGGGGAGTTTTGTCCACATGAAGGGGAAAGCCGGCTGATCCCACCAAGAAGTAATGTGTTATGTGCTCCTCAAAGTGAGGGGATGGTTTGATGACCACCCGGTCTGCTTTTGTTGACTTCTCCTTGAGTCTGCCTTGAGATATTTATTCATGTAATATTCCCCTTGCCAGGAGAAAAGAGGCGATACTCCATTCGCTAACTTTTTGCTGAAGGTCTCCTGCTAACAGAGCCTGTTGATGAGCCACGGGACAGATGCACCTCTGCTGCCTGAAAACATAGAGCTGCAGCGGCAAAAGGTCTGATTCACTCCTACCCTGTGCAGGACTTGCAGAAATCAAGAGAAAAGAGGCAGCCTTTCTGACTTGGCCACAGTGCACTGAAGGATTGACACCAAAATCTCCAGACACTGAGCTCTCTCCACTCAGATAGACTGTCCAAAAGACTTGGAGATCTTGGAGAAATATAGCAAAATCCTAAGGGAGGCACTAATAGCAGAGGAACTAAGCAGCAGCCATTTTGTTCTGGGGATGGCGTGTTGCCTGGCCATCAACAGATGAATGGAAACCCATGTGCCAAGGGATGCCGGAAGCATGGCCTTTTCCCTTGGAACGACGGGGAGCTCCACATGAAAAATGGATGACTCACTCTCCCAAGCACCACAGTCAGATGTGGAGGGGAGGAGGTCGTGGTACTCCTCCAAGCTCAGCCCCGAGAACAAACTTGCCAGATACCAAAATGAGATGTTATGAGATGTTTGGCTGGTGTGGCTGCTCTCCCTGCTTCGCACTCTTGAGCAGCAAAGCTGTGCTGGCTGGTAGAAATGAATAGTGGTAGATGCAATCCTCTTTGGTTTCCAGTGAAAGCTGGGAATGTCTGGAGGGCCAGTGGTACCTTCTGAAGGTTGCTGGGATGGTCGTGTACCTCTTCATCCAGCAGAATTGAACCAACTGCTGGGGCGGTTTCGTCTTGGCTGAGCAGGACAGCCAGAGAAGGTACTTTCCAAGATCTGAGCTGTGTTATCCATTGTGACCCCTTTCTCCATCCTTCCAAGCACAGGGGATTTTGTACTCCCTGCAGGATGGCCTTATCAAATGTTCTTGAGCTGCAATATGAAATCTTGGAGAAAGCTATTCCCCTTGGATTCTTCCTGCACCATTACACAGGGGCGATTCAGCCAAGGATTTTGGAAGAATTATTATTAATGGGTCATGAGATCACTGAGGTCACTCATCTGTGAAATCACCAAGAAGCGGAAAACGGACCATTGGCCTCAGGTCCTTGAAAATCATATAAACCTGTGGGGGATGTCTCTGCTCCAACCCTCATCTGCTCTTGACAGATGTTTATACCACAGTGGCCTCTCTTGTCTCCATGCTGTACTCCAGGCAACGGTCAGCCCTTTCATTGCCAATGCCTCCTTCAGTGCGTGCGGTGGGTTGGCTTTTCCGTGCTAATGAGGCTTAGGGTCTAGTTTTTCCATGCAGCCTCCACCCAGCTTCTGTGAACATGCTTGCCCTCTGGCAGAGGCACCCATTTTCTTGAGCCAACCTTCACAGAGCATTTGAGTTCGAAGGGGCGGTTTATATGCTTCAGCACGGGGCTGAACCAGCACAGCCATAAGAGGATTTCCCATACAGAATATGGTATCAGGTCTGCGTGAAAAGGAAAGTGGCTCAGGTCTGCTCTGAACAGCCTTCTGCAGAAGTCTGGCCTGGCTCTGAAGGACTCACCAGCTTCAGTGTGTTCTCCTCCTGAAGGACTGCTGTGAAGCCTAGTGGATAGGCCCTCTTTCTCCTGTTGTCATGAAAGCTCATTCAAGGACTCATGTTTACTCTATGCTCGCAGCTCACCCTGGATTAGTGGTTTAACTTCAGCCACAACAAAGGGTAGGCTTCATCCACCACTTGTCTAAATCTTTCCTTGTTATCTAGCCAGGAGCAGCTGAGGGACACATTCAAGAAGTCTTCTCATCTGATTCTTGTAGACAGGAATGATGTAATGAGCCTTTCCAGTTGACCTCAGTTCCACACAGTAGAGAGTCTCCAGAGTGCAACTAAACCACTGCATTTCCCAGCAAGAAGCGATAGCAGCCAGCTGTCTTTCATCAACTGAAGGATAGGGTTGTCTGAACAGTGGGTTAAACTTCATCTGCGCAATGGACAGCTTGCTACTGTTGTGCCACGTATGCTGCGAGGCTATTCACTTTTTGAAACAGAATATGGTGTGGTGTCTGAACAACATGGCAACGGGAGGAGAATCACTGCTCACTGATTTTCAGTGATGCACTTCTGCATCAGCCTGCAAAGACCAACTCACTTCTGGAACTGTGTGGCTGTGCCTTTCAGTCATGTAACTGTGCATGACTGAAAACAGGGCACTTGAGATATCATCTAGACGTATCTCTGCCAAGGACGGATACCGCTGTCTAACTGGGCCTGACAGGCATTTGTAACACCTTGGTTTTGGAAATTTCTAGAGAAGGAGACTGTGTGGTCTCTGCAAGGCACTCTGTCTTAAGAGGACAGGAGTCCTTAAGCTCCTTAAGGAGCTGAAATGTTTTTCTGGATGTCTAACCTTATGTCTCCTGGAGATGGAGAACAATCCATTCTGTTCCTTTTTCAGACACTTTTTACAAATCTGAACGCTGTCATATTTTCCCTTTCCTCTTCTCCTAAGCAGACTAAACAAATGTAGTTCTTTCAACCTTTACTCTTAGGTCATGGTTACCAGACTGCTGATCATCTTCCACAGACTCAAATAGGTGTAAGCCTTTCTTGAACTGCATTGCCCAAAATGGGATATATCCAGAAAGTATGAGTCTTTGCTAATGCTGCATAAAGTGGAATGATTGCAGCACACATGGTGCTTGTGGCACTTGTTTGTATAGCCTAGTAGGGGCATTTATTTTTCTTCACATCTGTGTGCTGTCAAGTCACTTAGTAATGACACCCATGTCCTTTTCTGAAGGCCTTGTTGCCCCCTTGTATACGCATACAGGAAATTATCCCGCTAAGAGCTGTGGCTTGCATTTGCCTTTATGAAACACATACTGTTTATATCCATTTCACCAATGTCACAACCTGCCTGAAACCCCATCCTGATCTCCGAAGCGCCTGCAACCACCACGTGGCTGATCATTGGCAGCAAATGTAATATGCATCTTTGAAACCAACACCCAAGCTGATCTTGCAAGTAGCTCTTAGCAGTAGAACCACGACACATCCTCCTTACCTCCTTGCCCTCCAGCCCTGCTGTAGAAGAAAATTAGGCCATTGCCCAGTCCATGTTGGCTATTACTTCTCACCTTGCCATCGTGGTCAGTCTTACAAATAGAACATCCTACTCCAGGGCTCTTGTCGGCGCTGAAGGCAGCCTGGCAGGTTCGCAGTCCTGTGGCTCCATTTCCCTTACTCCTTTAAGAACAGGTACTATCTCTATGCCTTTTTTCCCTAGTCACTGGAACCTCACCCCTTCTTCATAAGATAATTGCTACCACATTTGTGACTGCTTCAGACAGAATTTCAGCAGGGCCAGCTAATCCAAAAGGAAGAGAGAGACTCAACTGAGGTCACTGGTGGAAGGATGAGGGAAGTGGTGACTCTTCCCCAGCCAGGGGGCACACGGCTCAAACCTCTCCGCTCAGTTCAGGGAGCCTGCAAGTGTGGGTCCAGCACCTTCCGCAGTGTGAGGAGGGTACGTGAGCCTGCAGACAGCATCCCGCAGCATCTGGCCTGTTTACACAGCAGGGAGCTTTTGTTAACATCAGGACGTTGGCCAACGAGGGGAAATTTTACAATTGCACCACACAGCTCTGTTGACTCGAAAGGAAGAGTTAGCTTCAAAGCAAAACAGGCTCCACGTAGCCAGGCTCACGTAGTCCGGCCAGCTGCACAATGAGGCGTTTCAGCGGAGGGCTGGGAGGCTGCTGGATGGATGCACAACATTCACACGGGGCAGATAGCAGCTCTCGCTAGGCAGCTGGCAAACGGGCAGCTCCCGGGAGCCAGAGAGCGCCCTGGGAAAGGGGCAGGCAGAGGGGGAAACAAAGGCTGTGGGGAGGCTCTGGGTGCGATGCTGACATCCTCTCTGTCGGGCAGGAGCTGGCAGCTGCCTCCGGGTACCCAGGAAGGGACAGGGGACGAACGGGCCGCTGAGTTCCCAGGCCCCTTGGGGGATGCGACAGCAGTCGCACAAAGTGCAGTTCTGCGCATCAGTGAAGGGGGCTGCCCCAGCGTTGTCCCCCCTGCCCCAGCCACACTATTTTCCTTTTCTTTTCCCAGGCAGGAGTGGCCCTGTTCTTTGGTGAACCCTTTTGCCTTGTCCTTACCTTTATCCATGAATGACTTTATTCTTTGGCCCGCTTTTTGGTCCAGCGGTTTTCCCAGCCAGGCAGTGAGCAAGGCAGGTGGGGGGAATGCTACACCCACCTCTCACTCGCTTCTCCCCCTGCCCGCTGCAGAGCCAGGCAGCCCTGCACACCATTAATTACAGGGGACGGAAATGCCCCGTGCCCGATATCCGTTGGGGCTGAGTGATGACAGCCCGCTAATCATTTCCAGAATTTTTGATGGGAATTAAAGGATTGTGTTTCTCCTTCGGCGAATGTGGGCAGGGCAGCGGGGGGAAGGGAACAGCCCCTGTTTGGGTAGGGAAGGGAAGCTGCGTGGAATATTGCTGCGCTGCTGGAGCGATTCAAGCACTGCCCAGCTGATAGGTGATTTATGAGCCTATGGGACAGCCATAGATGTCCTGTGGTATAGCTCATGATAGTGAGCGGTTACAGCTTTGCTGGATGCCAGTCTTTCTCCCTGTCCATCACACGCAGCACCTCCACTTCCAGCATCCACGTGGGCCCTCCACATCTTCTTACACTCCTGGGAGAGAACAGGTCCTGCCTCCACTCCACTGGCCCTGCCAGGCGATCACTGCTGCCTGCTTTCCCAACAAGTGCCTGCATGCTCCCTCCCTTCTCACCCACTTGTGCTTGGGAGAGGCTTCCCAAACACCTCCTCCAAACCACTTTCTCCTCCATGGTGTTGGAGAGCATAGGGAGCCTGGCCACTTGCTTTATCCCAGCTGGAGACTCTCCCCGCCAGATTCCCCGGTGCTCCTCACCTTCCTGGTGGCTGGGGATGCTACTTGGCTGCCTGCTCTGGTAGATGTACATCCTTGGGAAGGAGGCACCTTCTGTAGTTTTGCAGCTCAGCAGAACACAGAAGCACAGCAGGGACTCCGCTCGCATGAGGAGCGCTTGGTCAAAATGGCCCCACCAGCTCCTGTGCTCCAGACACAAGGTGTGGCCCAGGGGCGCAGGACACCAAAGGCAGCAAAGCCTTTTATTATTATTCATGTCACCAAGAGACAAGCACTCCAGAACAGCAAGCCTGTGCTTGCTGACCTGGCTCGTTGTCCTGAAACCTCTCATCCAAAAGCAGCCCTGGGAGGGCCTCTGAGATGCTGCCCCTTCTAAGCACAGACCAGAACTGTTTCCCTCTGGGAACAAGGCACTGTTCCCATTTTCCCCCATGCCCTTTTTAGGGGCTTCTCACATCTTGGCCTGAAGCTACAGGTCTGGCCTATAAGGCAAGGAAGACCCTTGTGGCCTTCCCATAGATCTCCACCTTGGGCCCCAGCAATGAAGCTCTTCTGAAGGGAAGCTCAGGGGAAAGTCCTGTGGAGCTGAGCTGGAGAGCTCTGGGAAAACGGAAGCCAGCGAGAGGGTGGGACGCCCAGAGGGCTGAAAAGAAATTAAGTAATTGTGTCAGAGGAAGAAGAGCTTGGGCTGTGGAATGGAAATTAATGAGCTGCCTGCAGGCCATGTGCAGGACAGGCTGGAAGTCTTGGGAGAATCCTGGAGCTGGGCGGCCAGCTCCTGTGAGAGGGACATCATGTGTAATGCCCTTGTGTCAGTGCTACGCAAGGAGTTTTGGCGGTAAGCCCATGTATCTTGTGATGAGCCTCACTGCCTGACTTCCAGATAAGGATTTCACAGAGATTACTTGCTCCCAATTCCAAACCACGGCAGATGTGACATGTTTCCAAGCTTCAGGTGGTCGCTTTTTCCCGACTGCTGCAGTCAAGGCTGGGACGTCCTTTAGCAGAGGTCATCAGTGTGGGAAACTCCTTCCCTGCCTAGCCTGCCAAAGGCAGGGTTTGACAGCCTTCTGCAGACCCCGGCTGCCCCAGTGGGGCGAGGATGTTTGCAGAGAGCCTGGGCTGAAATTGCAGTCTGGGAGGTCTCTTACTCCTCTTTGCAGCCTCACAGCTGAGCTCAGTGCCCAGCTAGCATCCACTTTATGAGCCGTCCCTGTTTGATGTGAAATCTCCATCCTGAGCCCAGGGCTTGAGATAGATACAATTAACAGATTTGATGAAATAACCGAGATAAAAGGAGGTGTCTGTTGGATGCCAGGCCAAGCCCTGCCCGGGATCATGCCAACACATACATTCTGGAGAGTAAACATGCAATCAGGAGTGGGAATTAATTACCTGGGCTCGTTTATCACCACTCTCTCTCCCTGCCTCTCACAAAGGCTCACGCCCCGTCTCAGTGCCAGGCTGCACGTACGGTATCAGGGCTCTGACTAAGGCTTGCCTAGGGATCCCAGGCAGCGCGCTCCCATCTCCACACCCTGGCAGGCAGGGCAGAGCCGTGGGCAAGCTAGGCGGGAGGGTGCCAGCTTGTACCTCTCGCCCACGCCCGGGGGACCTGCTCTGAGGTGGTGCCAGCTCCTTCCTGGCGACCGTCAGCGATGCACCTCACTGGCTAACGGGGCCGAGCAGAGCTGGGGGACGCCGGGGTGCTGGGGCAGTACTGGTTGTCTTCCAGGAGCGGGCCAGTGCTTGCTGAGGGCCCAGGTGATGGTGGGGTCTCAAAGGGGTGATGTGGAGGAGAGAGGATTTGGATCAGCCCGTCTCAGATGGAGAGCGAAGCAAGGAAAGCCCGCAAGGACTGAGCAGCGGCAGTGCACGCCGGGTGTCAGAACAGGCCTGCAGTCACACCCTGAGCAACAAGGGATGCTTGGAAGTCGGGGTAGGTTTGCTCTGCTCCAACTGCCAGGCCCACGCCCAGGGATATTTCGTTCTTCCCAAGCCTTCAGTCCCACTTCAGCGCATCCCCCAGCTCACAGGCCAGCTGGCGCGAGAGTGCCAGAATAAGACTGTGTGCCTGCAGCAGTGGAGGTGGTGAGGGGTGGGGGGACCTCCCGGGATGCTGGGTACCTCCCCCAGGCTAGCCCCATCTCCTGGGCCCTCCCCTGGCTCCTGATGGGCTGCATCTCCCGTCACCCCACGGTCGCCTCTTCCACCATTGGCCACCAAGAGCTGAGTCCATCGGTGTTGTTCGGATCAGCCCATCCTAGGTTGTTCCATCTGCGGATGCTACTGAGGAGCTGGAAACAAAGAAAACCTCGAACCACTGCCCAAAGATCCCCCAGACGCTCTGTGAGCAAAATCTTTCTGGCTTGTAAGCAAGATGCAGCCAGTTTTTGCAGCTTGTTTAGCAGACAGCATCCTGCATTAGGTCAGTACCGAAACAATGAGAAGGTGGTACGTCGCCGATGTCTTCTGGCTAAAGAGCCCCACACCTTTCTGACACACCTCATGCTCCGTGTGCCTACAAACATCTGCAAGCACTGGCCACACTGGGACTGCAGCTTGCAGAAGGAGAGGGCTCAGATCTTAAGGAGAACTTGGACAGTGTTAAAATCTTTGGAGACGAAAGACTGGGCTTGGATGTAAAATAGTGCAAGGAAGAGAGAAAGCTTGTAACCAGCTCAGGGAGAGCAGCTCGTGGGAGGACAGGGACAGTGCTCTGAGGGATGGCACGGTGCAAAATCTGCACACACAGAGCGATTCCTGTGTGCAATGAGTTTTTGGAGCAGCGGCAGGGAAGGGATTCAAACATGAGTCAGATGGGCACTCAGAGGAAGGAAATGGTCCAGAGGACAAACACAGACAGTCAGGTGGAAAGAGGAGCCGCCACCTCCTCTCCTGAAACCCTGCTCTGGCCCTCACGTACCGCAGGTTCCTGCATGAGCAACCAGCAGCAGCAGCACCTAGGGGAAGGGATTCGCTCCCCCTGCCCAGCTCAGATCAGCAGGAACAGGGGAGCTCCTTGACGCGCTGGTGAATAAAACATAGCAGCAGCCCAGGCACTCGCCTTGTGAACATGTCCTAAACCAGCCTGCCCACCATGTGCCCCTGCCCTCCAGCGACATCTGTGTGTGGACTCAGCGCAGCCATGGCAGGCAGACCAGGCAGTGTGCGATACAGGGAGTGGAGACAAGGCACAGGGACACAGACAGGCTGGTGAGCTGCCCCGTGCAAAAACTTCCCCCTTCTCCCCACTCCACGTAAGGATTTACGGCAAATGTCTTGACTCCGTTGGTATCTCTCTCAAACACATGGCAGGGTACTGATAGAGAGGACAGGCTCTTGGGCTCATAGGATATTTATTCCAGAGAGCATATGTGCTCTCCTTGCAAATAGCACAGCATGCTGCAAAGGACTCTCTACCAGTCCCAAAGGATGTACTCAACCTAGCATTAAATCTAGCTGGCTTGCGCGCCAAGAGTAATGATGCTCCAGTCCCACAGACCTCAATATGAGTCATTTACCCCCAGCATGGAGCCTGGACCATGTCCTCGTGGTGACTAACGATTGGCACCGCTAGCTCAGGGGTGTCAATGTATGTTCTATGCCCACCTAGCTGCTGTCCTTTCCCAGAGCAAAGTCACCCCCATGCACAAACAGCCACCAGTGCCCTGCACGGATCCTGCCCCTTCACACTGGCTGAGGGCTAGCGTAGATGCACTGCGGGTCCGCTGGTTCCCCCTTCCCCGGTGCTGCAGCCCATCTGTGGGGACAATGACTCTGTCGCAAGATGATGGTGATGGCAGAAGTCCTGGTAACACAGCCCACAAGCACTGATGCAGCTGGTTGCTGCACTCAATTCATGACCCATAGAGCCTGTCCTTTCTGGGTCTTTGGCGTCTTCTTTTCCCTGTCAGGGCAGACTACCCCAAGCACTGGGTATTTAAAGAGACCCCCTCCCAGTCAGTACAAGGTTTCCTTGGCCACCCCAGTCCCACCCACTGATGGGCATTTCACACAATCAATACATGCAGTGTCTTTGTGTTCTGGCCCCAGATCGTAAGCAGGATGAGCAAAGGGTTCTTCTCCAGGGTTTACCTGCCAGTTTCACCTTCCTTGGTTACTGGGAAATAATACTCCACTGGAAAAGTGAAAGGATATGTACCCCTGTGTCCTGTCTGTGAGCAAACCAACCCCATGGACACTGACCAGACTGGAAAGGAGAGAGGCAGGGGGACCCCCACAGCTCTTCCCGCTGGGAGAGAAGCAGTACAAGAGCCACGACTCCCAGAAACCTCCTTTTCCCCTGCTGCTTCCCAATACTTCCAGTAATGTCCCCCGCTCCCCTCCTCCTTGCCCCGGCCAGGTCAGTCCGGCTGTGCCTGCTGTGTGATTTGGCCATTTCCTGACACTCAGCACCGCGCAGGATGACCAGGAGCAGATGGACACTGAGCAGAGAAGAGCAGGAGATCTAACGCCGCATCCAACAAGCAGGCTGACAGCGTGTAGGGCAAGGGAAGGGAAAAAAAAAAAAAAAAAAAA